>JAXRKP010001642.1:50000-90000 GCA_037039925.1 Doris montereyensis
TATATATATATATATATATATATATATATATATATATATATATATATATATATATATATATATATATATATATAATAACACAGATAATAATAATAATAATAATAATAATAATAATAATAATAATAATAATAATAATAATAATAATAATAATAATAATAATAATAATAACGCATTTATATAGCGCTAATATCCATTTGAAATGCTCAGTGGCGCTTAACATTAACATGATTCATAATAAAGATAGTCAAAAGTTTTACACATCCAAGCTCATTCGTCGACAATTAAAAGTACAATATCAAAAATTGTGAAGAAAAATATAATTTAAAAAGCACTAACATCGACAATTAAAAGCGCATGTATAAAAACTAAACAGCATATTTATATTCATATCAAAAAAGATCTTCAACTCATTGTAAGGTCTTATATATACTATTACTAAGAAGGATTTCTTAAAGAGTTCAGTTTTCAATTTCGATAGAGTGTGTTTGCATCGCGTGTTGGTATCTACACATACTGCTTGAATGTTAAAATCTTATTGTATTAAGCTTACTACCAGGTGACCAGTGAAACATTGAACCCAAATAAACGTCGATAAAATCGTAAAAATTAATGGATACAAATCAAGAGGAAAAACGAGTTCCACTTCATAAGTAAGTTTCCCATGTCCATAAAATGTTTGTCTCTATAGCTGCATCTATGGAACTTTGCATACATGCATATCACCCCTTCTAGAAAGTCCACGTACAGTTTTGCATCAACATATTGAACGGTTATTGAATGACGCAGCATTTAGTGATGCTACTTAGAGCACAATGGCCGACACAATAGAAACTTTAGATCAAAAGGATACGAGTCAGATTCTCGCCCATTGGTGCATGCTGCGACGGCTGATGATTCTGCTTCCAAAGTGATCTCCGAGTCATTTCATATTCATAACAGTGTTTGCGGTATGGGGCGTGGCCTTACCTTGCTGGAATTACTAGTTTCATGTATAGTTCCTTAAACACTTTCCAAGACCCCCCATAATGAATTTGAGATGATCATATGAGAGCAGATGTAACTGTTGTCACTGTGTTTTGATCTTCGTTCAAGAAGAAACAAGGACTGATTGTGCCCTGGCGGCTCATGACAACAACTGTTAACTATTAGTTAATGAAGATTTTTTTGGTAAACTTCCTCTGGTTTAGATTACCCCCATAACAATAATAACATGTAGTTTTTGTGTGTGTGTTTATGTACGCATTCATGTAAAATGCACTTTATCACTAAACCAGAAATTGTCTGTGGGACATTAATAACAAAGTCAAATACCCTCAGCTATTTTAAGCGTATTATTAATACCTCCACCACTACACTACTACCTACCTACTACAAACTTCAACAACAACTACTACTTTTGCTCCTGTTATTATTGCTACAACAACTACTATCACCACCACAACAACAAACTATTTTTAAGCTTACTGCATGTACTACTACTAGTACATGTACTTCTCCTACTGTTCCTCCTCCTACCACCACTATGGAGAAAACGGAATTGGGCTCATGAACACTTTTTAATCTTATAATTCTGGGTGTATTTTGTTCCTTGCTCTTGCCATCAGCACTCAAAGAATGTTTGCAAAATGACACATGAAGCTTTTTTCATTGTTGTTAATTTTTGGTGTTACTCACATTCAGTGGTTCATCAATGTCTCTTTGGGTGGGAGGGGGGGGGTGATGAATATTGTACTGATTTACTCTTATCTGAAGGAATATCTCCCGTATCGTATATACCATTCTTTAGATTAAACAATTCAACAAGATAAAACCAGTGCAATACACATACATTCGTAACATTGCAACACAACGTTTGAGGTCACAGAAAAATCGGCTACTGGACATTGACAGTCAGGGATACAAATTTTGATGGGAATGAAAGAGAATAGAATGCACGTGTGTGAGTGGATGTTTTGTAAACAGCCAAGGGGTCTTTAACGTGCACAGTGTTCTGATCTGAATACGGGGCCTCCTTTTATCGTCCGTCTCTGATGGGACTATGTGTCGATCCATCTACCTGGACCAGGGGGAAATTTTGTTGGAAAAACTCGACAAAAATTTGTCATCCGTCGGCGGGGCTTGAAGCCACTACCCGTTGGTTGAGAGGCAGACACCTTGTCTTTGGACTACCGTTTCACCGTGTAAGTGAAAGAGAAGAGAGCGTGTGTGTGCGTGAGTGAAAGACAATAGAACCTGTGTGTGTGTGAGTGAAAGAGAAGAGAAGAGAAAGAGAGAGAGAAAGAGAGTGAGTGAGAGAGAGAGAGAGAGAGAGAGAGAGAGAGAGAGAGAGAGAGAGAGAGAGAGAGAGAGAGAGAGAGAGAGAGAGAGAGAGAGAGAGAGAGAGAGAGAAGAGAGAGAGAGAGAGAGAGAGAGAGAGAGAGAGAGAGAGAGAGAGAGAGAGAGAGAGAGAGAGAGAGAGAGAGAGAGAGAGAGAGAGAGAGAGAGAGAGAGAGAGAGAGAGAGAGAGAGAGAAGAGAGAGAGAGAGAGAGAGAGAGAGAGAGAGAGAGAGAGAGAGAGAGAGAGAGAGAGAGAGAGAGAGAGAGAGAGACAGAGAGAGAGAGAGAGAGAGAGAGAGAGAGAGAGAGAGAGAGAGAGAGAGAGAGAGAGAGAGAGAAGAGGAAAGTCGAGAGGAAAAACTAGAGAGAGAGCCACTGAGTTCATACAAAAGGATAACAAAACAAAAAAAAGAGAGAAAATAATTCAACGAATCCTCTTAATCTCTTAAAAATTTATTTATTGGATTAGATGAGATTGAGATTCAACGAAAATTTAAAATTGCAGTAAAACAAGGAGCAGGATAAAACATTATGTATGTATGTGTATATCATATACTTGAATAAATGCACCAACAGTTGACTGATTACTGCCTTAAAAAATAATGAGACCAGAATCTGATTTCTTTGGCAACATTTATAAATAAGGAAAGAATTGAAATTGCAATTTTCAACGTGTCAAATGTATATTCTCTATAACATGTATTATAACCATGCAATATAATAACATAAGAGAATACAAAGATTCATGATGTAAAAAAACGGGTTTAGAAATTGAGAATAAGGAAAGAAATCAACAAATAATGCATTGTATAATCCAATAAAAAACAAATGCCAATTTATTGCACAATGCCTCATGTGTGTATTTATAGTCTAACACTGTAACACTAACTTGTCTCAGATCTCCAGCGATAAATGTCAATGTCATGACAAATTGCAACAATTACTTTTTTCTTCCAAGTTTCAAGAGTAGAAAAGATTATCACAATGTTGAATAAATCTGCGAGCATATTTGACTAAAAAAAAACTAGGTACAGAGTATTTTACATCAGATGCTTAGCGAACAGAGGTGAAAAGTGAAAGTAAACAAGCCTACTTTTGTCTGCAGTGTAAATCTGTTTGACAGTTTCAAAATGGCATGTAGCAGTAGAACAAAGCCAAATTTGCGATGAAATATGCACTGATGACATGGAAATGGAATAAAAATAAAGGCCAGCAGAGTTTTCAATTCTAAAAAGTCGGATGGACCATCATGATGCCAACTCTGTAAAGAGGAGAATCAACTTCTATGATTGTTTCATTGAATTTTACACAAACCTTCATATGCAGTGATCTCAGGATGAATTAAGAGGACACAGCAAGATGAAAGATAAGTGAAAGAGGAAAGAAAAGAAGTAGGACCTGTCACTTGCACTCGCTAACCATTTACAAAGATAGGAGAAAGAGGGAACAGAAAGAAGTAGAAGCTACCAGTAGACCCTGCCAACCGCTCACACTCACAGAATCAACTTAATCTTTCTCGATCTTTCTGTCTCATGGGAGAGATTATTATATTAGTCTCTTCTGCATTTGACTCATGAGACCATGTCTTATATGTTGCATCCGAGCTGTACAGCATTTTTTTCTTATTCTTTTTTTAATCTAAAGTACGAGTAAGTGGAAAGTGGTTCGGTCAATGGTGAACTTTATATTAAATTTTGAGCATTGTAATTTTATTGTGTGCATATGTATAACCGCCCTTCGGGGATGATTAAAAGTTTTTTTGACTTGAAATATATTAAATTGAGTTAAAGTTTAACCAAAATTGAATGAATTAAACTAATATCGACTGCTATAAATATAACAATCACAGAATAGAGATTGCCCGATCTAGGGGAAATTATTCACACAAAGCTTTACGTTTAAGGGGTGCATTGTGAAAGTAATAAAGTATAGATATGAAGAAAAAGGAAAAGAGATTTTAAAAAATGACAAAACTGAATCATGGGTTAGGAATACATAAATGCTTATTATGTTACTTATTTGTGGATTCAAGAATTTCAATGTAACTTAGATCTACTCTCAAACCAATATTTTTAGGGCAAATATTTTAAACCAATGCAAGAAAATTAATTGTCTCACAGACTCTTGATAGAGCTATTTGTTAATATGATGTATCCCCCCCCCCCCCCCCCCCCCAAATCAAAACATACGAGCTTAATTATTCTGCATGAGAAATCTATATTTAGATCATCCTATTTCACCTAGCCATGACAAAAAAAGCTGATACAGATAGTAAGAAGAAGCTACATTTAGGACATGTCATGGTGAAACCAGATGAACAGTATTGTAAAGACACTTAACGTAACTTACGATGTTAGAGGTTTAAGGCGGGAAGAAAAACAGAAATCTTTGTTTAGATCACCTGTGTAACTAAAGCCTTTAAAGTCAAGACCTCCGATTATATAAGCATGAATGAAGCGTGTATTTGATCCTCTGACGGACAAATTTCATATCCCATATATTCTGGCCTTGCGCATATACACAGTTTCACCTATGATATGTATTTCTTTTACAAGAATCACAGTTGATAGATATCATAAGGGGTGGGGTGGAGAAAAATGGTACCCAGTAATGAAGCATTTCTAAAAGAAAAGATCATTTGTAATAAGACCAACAGATACATTTAAAAGAACACAATGAATAGTTCACTCAATAATAAGTGATATTGCACAAAACATTTTCCAATAAATAAATAGATGCATCAAATTTTATCCAGAATTTATCTTGTAAATGAAAAAAGGTTCTATGAAAGAGGAGCAACATAGAATTTTAAATGTGTTCCATTTTTCAGGTGATTTAATCTATCACTATCTAGTCAAGATGGTTGATGATACATGTACTGGTACAATATGAGTGTGATACAAAATTTATGTGAAGCTTGAAACATAACTTTGCAAAGGATTTCTACAGCTAACTATTAAAAAAATTTTTTTTTTTTAAATCAACAATCGGTGAGCAAAGGTCAGAGACAGGAAACAACCTTTTTTCAGTCAAGTCATCAATAATGAAAGGCGGACTAAAAATCAACATGAATATTTCATTTGATCGTTGTCAAAATGTGTTACGCTGTGTTAAATTCAAAACAACATCAATCCATCACAGAAATATCAATTGCAAAGTTTTCCTGCCACCTGTGAATCTTTCATACTAACGAAGGAAAAAAATATTAAACAACTATCTCTGTTTACAAAAAGCAGTACATTGTACTTTTGTTTGTTTGTTTGTATTTAACTTGGATTAAGGAGAAGGGGATGGGTAGGTCCAACAGATACACATCACCAATCCGATGATCATCACTACCAGCCAAGGTTGAAGCACTGCTGAGATAAAGCACACGGTCATGGGTTGAGTATTGGTTTTTAAAAATTTGAAGTAAGCCTGCCTTGTCCATCATGGATCTCAGAGTCAAAGTTGAGTAATAAGTATTATTGTAACAAAAGTCATAAACAAAAGAATATGTGGGGTTATTCATCTTCTCCTTATGCAGTGACTTTCATTAATGAAGGACCCATCTGCATTTCATAAATGAGTTGTTTAATGTTGCAACATCACAGATCTAACAGTTACACAGGTTAAAAATGAAATCCCTGTAATGTTTTGGTGATGAAGAAAAATGTGAAACTAGAAAATCAGGAATTTGGTTTCAATTTAATTAGTATTATATATTTCCGATGGTTGGTACCGGTATTTTTGTTCTCTACATTCTCTGTTGTCTCATATCAAAATTACATACATCACTCTGAAAAAAAAGTGATATATATGCTAGTTTTTCCCAAAATGAATCCATTCAAACCAAAACCTAAATTTAAGCATTTCTATCTTAATGCTCTTTTATATTTTCTTCTGTAATTGTAAGAATGGGTATTAGAGGGAAAGAAAGACATGATTCTATCATAAAACTATACTATCATTTTGATATGAAAGGCTCGGTAAGTCATATAAACCAACACATAACAATATGGATTGTGAACTTTGTTACGATCCAATATAATAATTAATAAAAACTTTAAATGGTTTCAAAAACGCGATGGAAAAAAACAACACTCCACAACTTCTCAATCTAGATGCCCTGAATCCTTCAGTGTGACATAACGAGATGCAAGAAAAGCTGCAATGAAAGCAACCATGGTGATAATGATTGCAAATATGTAAAATGATTCTTCATCAAATACGTCCTGGAAGGTAGGAATGTACGAGGCAAACTTTTCCGAGACCTGGCGGCTAGTGTCTGATCTTCCCATGTTGATGGCAGTGTCTATGGATTCAAAGTCACAGGGTTCATGGAATAATGAACAAGCGAAATCTGCAACAATAATAGAAACAAAAATAGGGGTAAAATCATGATAGCACATGTTTAGCCATACTTGCACTAGAAAAAATTGGTAAGATGTCTACGATTGGGAAGTTATGTTCACTACTATAAGCTGTGCACGTCCACCAGAGAGAAAAGGTTCACACACCAATAAAAAAATCCGTTTTTTTTTGCACAGTGCAAACGATTGGGTTTTTTTTCGGTAAAACTCTGCACAACACCAAAAATATGCTCATACTATGACTCATACAGACTAGGAAAAATTAAAAGGAGCATTGTTGGTAAGTTCGACTCATGCTGCTATTTTTATTGTTATCAGTCACCAAGAACATGTAATCTTTCAATAGGATAAATGATGGTTGTCCTTGACATTAACATCGGTAATAGATATTTCCTGTTGGATAACAAAAAAATGTGAGGGATTTCAACGGCTAAAAAGAGATGACGATCCAGGGATGGATGTGGGGGCAGATGACAAAATTGGTAGCCTATCCGATCGTGTTTAATGATGATCCAATGTGTCGGCCTTATGTGGTGCCCAAGCACCACAAGGTGGTTGTGCTGATAGAGCTTAAAGTGATAATATTATCTTTTGATGATTCAGGGTATATTATATAACAGCGACATAGAAATGAGTAGGAAGAAGCTGAAGGTGTTGCAAAAACTTACTCCATTAGGAATGATGAGGGGAAGAGAGGAAAAATGAGGGGTAAGGGATGGTGATAGATTTGTCATTTATTCGGTAAACCTACAGTTAAGCGGACGAAACTAATGGGGGTTAAGTTTGTAGTCAGATCTAGTCGGCTAAAAAGATGTCACAATCATATCGCATCTTTAAGATCCATTACGATTACATACTACAGTGGAGGCTGCATAAATCGATTTATATCTTACGGCTGATAACCCGTTGTATAGCATCATCACTGTACCAAGACCAACTCCATGCCGTTCCTTCTTTCCCTCCACCCCTTTTACCTTCACTAGTCTCAGTCATGTTATCGATCGATCATTAGATCTAGATCCAGACGCTCTACCTCTCTTTAGGACTGGTAGAAGTCACTGGGTGATAAAACAGCGGGAAATATGTCACTGGCAGTGACGCGCACCTCAGACCCTTTCGGCGCCCCACAGTTGTTAATATATAAGAATTACTGCACAAAATATCTAGGAAGGCATCGTGTTACCGTAGGCAGTCAGCACTAAGTAAGAATGCGTGTTGACGAAGACTAGAGGTTAAGATTTTATTCCCATGGACTGGCTGTATCAACTTGAATTATGAAAATCGGCTCGAATTATGAGTTTGAATCTAACAAAGGTATAGGAGGCAAAAACCGTACATTTCGACTTCTTCAATTGATGAGTATGATGATGGAACTAGGGCGGGCATGTACGGGGAAAAAAGAACCATTGTCGGCAAAACGCTTTCTTTTGGCATATAAATATAAGGGATTTGTTGCTTTTGCCTTTCTCTTTCTTCTCTCTCTCTCTATTGGCAAAAATTGGCATAAGTTTACTGGGTTTAGCAGAATGTCACACACGATAAACCTGTAACACGTAATAAGGATAATACAAAGATGTACAATCACAGAATATTACAAAAAACGTGACAAAAAAGCATCGGTTTTCATCCATCCACTCAATCCGGAGCGCATGAGTCATCTGATCAACGGTAAGGCACCGGCCGTGGACTTAATGCCCGAGGACTTCACATCTTATAATTGAGAATTAGGGAAAAGTCAGGGAACTCTCCAAACCAGATGCCCAAGCTTTGCATCACTAAATAAATGTCAGGAAACCTCGGTCGATGGACCCGGGCAGTGCTGCGCAACATTACATCACTGGCATTGGACCAAAATTTTCACAGTTATGCCCCATAACTGAAAAAACATGACTTTTAAAAGCTAATTTACTCGCCTCACAGTCCTTGGCTATCTCTTAAAGTCATACTAGAATCCTCAGGTTTTAAGCTTTAACATGGCTTACATGGTAAAATATAATATAATATTACATTTATAACACTTGTAAGAAATATATAACATGTAAATTTTGACAAAAGAGGGAAATGGGGATGGACTATTAAAAACTGTGAATCCTGCCTTTATTGAGTTAAACGCTTACTAATCCGAAAAAAACGTCTCCCTCCCAACTGCGTAGCAGAATGGTACATTTCAGTCTCATGTAATGCTAGATATGTCTCAGTTTCCGTAAGGTGTCAGATTCAAAGTGAATCAAAGTCTCAGTCTCTTGGTGCACAGTTGAGTCTGACTGTCCTAGTTTCACAACACGTCACAGAGAAAGAGAGAAAGAGAGAGAGAGAGAGAGAGAGAGAGAGAGAGAGAGAGAGAGAGAGAGAGAGAGAGAGAGAGAGAGAGAGAGAGAGAGAGAGAGAGAGAGAGAGAGAGAGAGAAAACAAGCTTGCATCAGCATACCATTTACTTTCTTTTTTAACCCCACATTTGATCTCATTCCTTCAAAATAAACCCTCTTTGTTATGAAATGTTCCACTACGGAACTCCTTCCGTCCCATGTGTAATTATTGTAACATTAACAGAAAAATTGACCTCTGTCTCATGTCTGATTGTTGCAGTCTCTGAATGATTCCCTCTCGATGTGTAAGTGTAAGTTTCTCTGTCTCAGTCTCGATGTGTTAGTCTCTTGTTGCACAGCCTCATACGATCCACATAACCGTGACACAAACAAGTCACAACTGCTGTAACTGAAAGCAAGCCCAACTATGGGAGTCTTTCCACCACTACTCTGTCTATGATTTTAATGAAACTCAAACCAAACAAATTTCAAGGGAACGCCCCAACTCACAGTGGCAGGTTAAGCGTTGACCAATGATTCGGTGTGATGACCTGTAAAATTTACAGAGTGAGCAGGTCTTTTCTTTCGTTTGTGATGATCATAAAGAAAAGTTGCGAGCTATGAACACCTATAGCCTAGCACTAGCAGTAGATTTTATCAAGTAAAGAAAGGCCCCTCACTCTGACTCTCTCGTTCAACCGTAATGCATCCATACATTCTTATTTGGTGAGGAACAGAGAAATTTAATCTATTGTCACGTGACCGCAATGGCCGATGCATAGACCCCTTTGACAATGATACAACGAAACATTTAACTTTAACATTTTTTTCCATCCACCAGTGATGTGACTATTAGCTGTTGCATTACATAAGTATTACCGTGAAAATCTTCAAGACAGTGGACTTCAGGTTTTTCAGCTAGATTGGAAATATATGAGTATACTCTTTTAAAGCATACAATCACATAATAAATAATGATTCGTTGGTATCGAGTATAGTATATGAAAATCGTATGGAAAGTCATTTTACAAAAATGAAGGAGATGACAAAAATACCTATCCGAGTTTTAACCCCATTTAGAATATCGATACTCACTGTAAAAAACGAAAGTAGAATGAAGACAAATTAAGGTGGAACAAATATTGTTCTGCGAAATACGATTTGGAGCTAGCTCTGATTTGAAATCTAAAAATCCAATCTTCATCCCTGTCCTCATCCATTAAAGGGATTATAATAAACTGCTTTTTTTGTTTAAGTTTGTAATTAATCTTAGAGTGAAGATCTCCACAATGCTACCCAGGGACCAGGTAAATTTATTTAGTAGATTGGGAGGAGTAATGTACCGGTACCCTAGTGAAGTGTAGTTTGATGAGTTTGGCACGCCGTGGAAAATCAGCTTCAAAATTTACATTATATCTCGATTTAGATCTAGATCTATATATATTTATCTCGAGCTAGATCTAAAGCCTTTAACTTTATGTCAAACTGTATGCATTTGGATTCCAATATTTTCATCTAAATAGCAAACCTGTTTTGGGCCGCACTGGTCTGCAGTTTATTGGACAATCATGTGAAAACTTCAGAAAAAAGGGTTTAGGGTTAGGGTAAGTCAAGAAAAACTCAAATCAAAATGTCATAAATATTCCAATCATACTAGACTAAGGTGTCGGTAAACTGCAGTGTTACCCCTGTTTTTGACATTTAAACTAGATTCTATGTAGTTCTCTTTATTTTAAATAGAACAATTTTATATTCTTTGACCTAGAGCCTAGATTGGGTGGGGGTATTAGTGTTGTATTTGCAGACTGATAGATCTAAATTTTATTTTCAGTATTACTTCCCTTGTCTGGGTGTGTCCGAATGGAATTTTTCTGATTTTTTTCATCATACAATTCAATATCATAGAGACGTATTGATAATTGATATGGCAGGTTTCACAAAATGGTCCATCCCCATTTCCCTCTTTTGTCAAAGTGTGCATGTTATATTTCTTACAAGTGTTATACCATTTTAAAGCTTAGAACCTGAGGATTCCAGAATATATATAACTTTAAGAGATAGCAAAGGGCTGTGAGGCAAGTAAATTAGTTTTTAAAAGGCATGTTTTTCAGTCCGAGGGCATAACTGAAAATTCTAGGTCTGATGCCAGTGACGCAATGTTACGCGGAACTGCACGGGTCTATCGACCGAGCTTTCCCTGGCGTTTATTTAGTGACGTAATGCTTGGGCATCTGGTTTGGAGAGTTCCCTGACTTTTCCCTAGTTCTCAATAAGATGTGAAGTCTGTGTTTGTGTTTCCCGGCACCTCGGGCGTGGAGTCCACGGCCGGTGCCTTACCGTTGATCAGATGACTCATGCGTTCCGGATCGTGTGGATGGATGAAAACCGAAGCTTTTTGTCCCCATTTTTTTGTAAAATTCTGTGATTGTACGTCTTTATACTCTCCTTATTACGTGTTACGCGTTTATCATGTGTCCCGTTCTGCTGAAACCGGTACCGCAAACTTCACGGCTTATAAAATGAGTGAGGATGCGATACGTATAGGCCGTTATTTGCCAATAGAGAGAGAGGGAGAGAGAGAAAAAATCATGGAAGCCTATTGATTGCCGGACTTCTTTACATTAAAGTTTCACTCACGATAAGCCAAAGCAGGTTTTTTGCTAGTGCAGCCGAATTTAACCTGATCAGCCTCCTTTCTGATGGCCGGTCATCGTCTACATTTTTGTGCGGATGTCAGCGGGCGGACATAAGGAGACATCCAAAGACAAAATATTCCTCAAAGCTGGCCGGACAATTTAAAAACAAAAATTTCATGATTTCTCAATAGTTTTACACAAGATGAACAACAAGAAAATAACTCAACGCGATATTAGCATCATGAGATCCCAGATGGAAAATTATTTTTTGTGTGCGGACGTAAGGTCACGCAGACCTCTAGTAGTCTCATGATATTCTCACTCTCATTTAGAGTTACCTAGGATATATACATATATGTATGTTCATATAAGACAAGATAAATAGTGTAAGAATCATGAGAAATGGAATTTTTAAAACTCATTTTACTTTTTCTGCTTTCACTGAAACCATTTCCACTTTCATCATGTAGGATAGGCTAATTACAATTGAACTCGGAAATAGCGAGATTGCCCCAGGGACTGACCACAATATATCGCTAAATCAAAGGTCTCGCCCTTTCCGAGCAGTCTTAAAACAGCAATGTACATATGTATGCAACTCATGTCAATTGAGGAGACAATTATTTGGTTACTTCCCCTGACAAGAATGCTGATTAAACGTCACAGAGAGTATTTTTTCTTTAAGTTTAAAAACCTTGATTGAAGAGATGGCTCACGCGAAGACACCTCTCCTTCCCCTTCCCTTCATTTTCAATCCTTTCACTTGGCACTTACCCACTACAATCTAATCCAGATGATTTGAATTCGTTGACCCTTGATATGGAGACAGAATGAAAGTGATACTGAGAGCAACAGTGATGCCATTAGTCTAGATAGCCTTTCTTCCCCTTCCCTCTCTATCATCAATTTGTACAGTGCTAACGCAAGCCTACCGACAGGCCATACTGTACTTTGACAAGATGACATCTGACTACATCTAGTCATTTTTGTTACTAAACCGCTCTGTGTTTTTTAATTTTTACCAAATTATAATTTTTAATATGATTTGCCACTTTATGTATGTTATTTATTTTACAGTATAACATATGAGTTAGATGTAAAGAGGAGCTTGTTAAATTTAAGTTGGCTACCTTTTTTTTTATCTCGCTATCAGTAAGGTGATTTTATTGATTTAAAAAAGGGAAAAGAAAATGGGGATTTGGATTGATCATGCTTTTGCAGAGTTGTCATTTCCAAGCTCGCTTCTTCCTAGTTTTGCTGATATAAAGGTATAACTGGAAGAAGAAACAAGCTTTTTATTCTCCTTTTAATTACAACTGGTTTACTAAATGAATTAAGTGCTTGTGAATATATTTATAGTGTATTTTTTATTAAACACATTGTTATTGTATTTGTCACATGTTTCTTGCATTAACTTTTGTGCATTTAATGTTTTTACTAAATTTTAGAGATCCTCAAGGTAGATCATGCCATCGTACACATGTCATGAAATAATTGCATCAAGTTTTGTAAGGTCCTAGATACTGTTTTGTCTCACTGCTCTTCTTTCAAGGGAGTAAAAATAAATTTCTACTTGATTTATTCAATTAGACAATGTCGAAGATGCTTCACACTGTGGTGTATAGCACATGCTTTTCACCTTGCGGCAAATACTTGGCGGCGGCAAACAAATATGGTGACGTAGCAATATTCAGGTGAGTTCAATTCAGGAAACATTATCAAAGTATCAAGGGGTGAGGATGATTGCATTATCAAGCAATGTGAAATTTTTACTGGTAAAAAGTCTATGATGCAAATTTTTACAGTCAAGCCAGACAGTTTAGCCTAGGGAAAATGTTTTAGGTCTTCATTAGAAACAATGCAGTACAACATCTTGCAAGCAGTTACTTTTAGTGGTGAAAGTGTTTGAAGTCTCCATCTGTCTGTCTGTCTCTCTCTCTATCTCTCTCTCTCCCCACCCCTCCCCCTCTCTCTCTCTTTCCCTTCCCTCTCTCAATCTCTCTCACTCTCTCTCTCTCTCCTCTCTCTCTCTCTCTCTCTCTCTCTCTCTCTCTCTCTCTCTCTCTCTCTCTCTCTCTCTCTCTCTCTCTCTCTCTCTCTCTCTCTCTCTCTCTCTCTCTCTCTCTCTCTCAATCTGTCTCTTTCTTTATGTCTGTCTGTCTTTATCCTTGTCTCTGTATTAGGAATTTTATTCACAACTTTGAGCCAGATTTAAATCTCAAGTACTTTTTAGTTGTTATCTACAATTGCTCTTCCTTCACCGCAGGTTTAGATACAAGTATAAAACACACGCACACATACACTCATGCACATCCCTGTATACTCTTATGTCTTCCTCTTTATCTTTATGAATATCAGTATCTTTACTCTGATTTGAAAATGATGTGCCTTTATGTGGACAATAACGTTTCTTGAATTGAATTTGATGTGTATATATGTACCTGGGGATGAAAATGTCCAGGAAGCTACATGGCGTATGTTATATATATGTATATTTATCAATCATAATATTTCTTTCTCAGTGTGAATGCTGCTCTGTCTGCTGATGCTAGTGACCATGCGAAATTACCGTCCTGTACATTTAAAGGTAAGAAACATCATGTGCCAGGGCATAGCTGCCTACTAGTACATAGAAAACATATTTGGTACGTCTTTTTTAGCTTTGGGTCTGTATGTCTATCTACCTTGAAAATTATGTGTATATTAGATACATTTTTTAATGTTTTGAAAGAGACAGAGAGATGGGATAAAAGTCTGGAGACGTCGTTTGAGTTTGCCAGAAAGGCCAGCAGAATTTGTGTTATTTACGTCTAAGAGCGTTAATTCAAGCTAGATTATATTATTAATGTTTTCAGGAATATTATGGGCCGTCATGCAAGTTATAATTAGATTGCCACGTCAGAATCTGTTTTTCGAATTGAACAGCTGGCAGCTGTGTTAGTGGAATGTTTAAAGTTATGAATGTTGTTATTCACATCCCATTAAGTACGGGTATCGGTGTCAAACAGTTAAACATGGCTTGTTTGAGCTCCTGGAAACTCTTGAAGTGGTGATTTATTATGTTTATTGCATGAAGCTGAAAGCTGGCCACGGAAACTTGCTCCATTATAAATACGTTGGGTACCAAGAGACCATGTCCTCAAAGAGGTCAAGTTAAGCTTCTTCAATGTCATTTCAACCCATAGAGCTATATAGCTTATCCCAGTTTCTAGAGTGTGAAGCGGAACACATGATAATACTCACTTCCTAGACAGGATGCTAGTCTGATGCAGGGTTTTACGCCCAAGCTAGTGCCTATCCCTATTTTCACCTGAGTTGAGTGGGGAACATTTATGTTAATTGTCTTTCCCAAGGAACACTATGTTGGATGTAGCATTGCTTGGATTTGAACCCAGAGCCTCGTGATGCCACAAAGAGGCTAAACAGCAGCCCTCCATTGATTAAACAGCAGCCCTTCTTGATGTCAAGAATGTGTCACATTCTCTCTCAAATGTCAATGTCATAGATTATATTTATAACACCATTTAAGGGACAATTATTATATCCAAAATGTTAATGTTTCTTACCATTCTGAGAAAACTAAAGGAAAGAACATACTAATTGTGCTTAGAGGTAAAGATTTCAGAATCCTTCCAGTCTATCCCATTTATTATTATATATTAACATATAAAAAATTATCTTTTATACTGACCACCCCTCTAAATTTGATCTCATTTCATCTTTGGGGGGGGGGGGGGGTCCCTGAGCATTTTATTTTATGAATTTTTTAAAATGCATATATATACTATAGCAACCATTCCAATTTTTGGCAAATTTAAGCACAAAACAATATGTTTTGCAAAAATTTGAAGAGGTATCTAAAAAAAGCTTCTGGGTGAATTTTTTATATACCAAATTTGGGGGCAATCAGACAATAGATAAAAAAGTAGATCGCATGTCACTGCATTAAAAACTTTTTTTCATTTTAATGAGCATATAGACCTATAAAATAATAATATAATACTTTGAACCATCATACAATAGATATCAAATACTTCATGTAGACCCTATTTCAACAGATCCCTTCTACTCATGGCATTTTTCTTTTAATAGGTGCGTGGAATGTTCCTGTAAAATTCGGTCGATCTTAGGTAATATTGACAATAATTCATCAAAAGTAGATTTTTCGAATAGGGTACTTTGTGGTAATTAAAATGAGTACCAAATTGTTATATTGTAGACAAAATTTCTGGGTTTATGGTACAACTGATGTGTTGAAGGTTAGGCTTTTCTAACATGAAAGAATCGATACTAAGCCTTTGTAATGGTATGAAAGTCAAGGGAATGAACTGCTCCATCCAGTAGTGCAATAAAAGAGTTTTGTCCCATTATTGGTAAAACTGCCTTCTCAGGACCTCCCCCCCCTCCCCCCCCCCCTCCCCTCCCCTCCCCCTTAACACCATGCATATTTTAAAGTTTGTCATGCATTTATTCTCTCTCCAGTTGGTAGTGGTGCTGCTCTTTACAGTTTAACAAGTAGCCGTCAGCAGTTGATTTGGTAGGCTTTGATTGTCACATTCTGATCTCTGTCATAAGATTTCATGTTCACCATTCATTCTCCTTAGTCTTAGTAATAAAAAGCTCTTGCATTTTGCTTTAAAAAAAAACAAACCTTCGCATTACATGGCTATGTTTTCTAGTAGTTTTAAAAAGTTGCACACAGAAAATATTGATATAGTTCTTCATAAAAGCTTTAATACAGTGCTTATAAAGGGTACAAATAAATCAACAATTTTCTCTGTAAACAGCATATTTTCATTCTATATATTATGTTTTTGTTGTCTGTGATTTTCTTTTACTTCAGTGCTGGAGAAGACGGTATTGTGGCTTACAAATGGTCAGACCTTATATCAAAAGTAAGTTGGGTGTTTTTGTTTTTGTGTTTATTCTTCTTGAGAAAAAAAAGTGTGGAGGGGGGGGGATTTCGCATTTATTATACAAGATATGTCATAATGTATAATAATATCATGATTATTATTATTTTATGTAGTTTGCATCATATTATATCATTTACAAAATGATCATTTGTTTGTGAAATGTTATGAAATTGTGACTAAAACAAATTTCCCTAAAGGGCAAATAACAAATATCATATCTTACCTTATCTTATCTTATCTTATGTTTATACTTTTAAACAAACTGTGTTTCACATCACCAAAGGTTTCGGCAGTTATTTTTCACCTATGTGGGTGAAATTTTGCAGAATTCATATATGTATCTCAAGCAATAGCATTATTTCAATACATGCAAATCATATCACTACAGAATAAACATCACAACGCAAAAGTTGTCAAGGGAATTATGATTAAGTCTGCCTTAAAACTAGACAGTTTTTTTTATCAAGACAACTGGTTTTGGTTTGTCTGTAAGACCTTTATGTAATTTTATGACATTTAATTAATTTTTTTGTACTGAATCGCATAGTATGAGGTCATATATGCCACACCTTTGTTTGTTCTCCAGAATCCCAAACTACAGTGGTCCTTGTCGGTCCATCACAAGTAAGTACTGAAGATTTCTTGTAGGAGACAGTCTTATCAGGGCCTGCTTGAGACGGAAATTAAGTGGAATGTCTTTAGGCAAATGGTGGCATTCAGTAACCCAGCAATGAAGTTGCCAGTCTAAGTCTAAGGATCACAATGTCTTGGCTTTGAGTCCTGACAATGCTAGGTTCCATGATGTGTTCCTTGGGGAAAAAAACACTTAATAAACGTTTTATCACTCACAAGTGCAAACGGGTCCCAAAATTAGCTGGGGAGAAAAACCTGTGACAGACTAGTGTCCTGTCCGGCGGCAATATATTGTTATCTGTTCTGCTTCATGCTATAAAAATAGAGATGAGCTCCAGCTCCATGGGCTGTAATGGCTTTAAAGGAAGGACACACAGTGAGACAGGGGGCATGTCATAAGGGATGAGTAATGACATGAAATACTATTGAAGCCCCATCATAGGACAAAGACGAGACAAAGGAATATACATGGGGGAAAATCTATGGGTACCAGACAGAACCGAACCTGTGACCTCAGCATCGACACCCATCGCCTCACCATGAAAAGAGAACGCACTACAAACTGTCCTCTCTATGCATAATTAGCATAGTCAGTAGTGCAGTCTTTTTTCATGGTGAGGCGATTGGTGTTGGCGCTGAGGTTTCGGGTTTGATTCTGTCTGGTGCTCAAAGATTGTTTTCTTTTTATCCTTTGTATTTGTCTCGTCTGCGTTGCTATGGGGCTTCAATATTAATTTTATATCCTTAGTAAAACCATCACTAAAGGAAGACAGAAACTGTTTTTTAAGCAAAGCGGAACAGTGATAAAAAGTGATTAAATATATTTTCATGTTTTTACTTTGCTTTAGAATATGCAGGGTGCTGGTACCTCAATAGGTAAAGTGCCTGATTACTACTCAGGAGAGCTGAGTTTGACTCCCAGTCTGGGCAGAGTTGGATTTTGTGAGAGAGAAAAATTTGCATGAAAATCAACGGCAAACTACCACAGTACATATGCTTTGTGACATGCCTAGAACAAATCTAGATTACCCTACGCTTAGCAAAGAGTATGGGGTTTACTTGGACTTTAAAAACTATATATATATACATGCAATTTCTTTTTGCTAGAAATTGTAAGTAGTTCCTTCAAGACCTTTACGGCCCACAGAGCCTTAGCAGAACAGGTGATTATAGTCACCTCCTGAATAGAACACTAGTCTCACAGGTTTTTACTTCCAAACTGTTGTTGGTACCCATTTGCACTTCGGTCAATGGTTCTCAGTGAACACAATGTCAAACTTAGCATTGCCAATGCTTGCAATGATTCTAACCCAGGACCTCATGATCCCAGGGCCGGCAACTTAGCATCTAGGCCACTGATGCTAATGATAGAACTTATTAGCACATTGTTAGCTCTTACTCATGACATGTTATGATTTCACAACCCATATAGAATACGAAATAGAAAGGAAATTAAACCAAAAATAAAAAATGTTTCCAAAAGAATTTCTTTTATTGGCTTGTACAATTTTCTTGCTATAAACAAGACTGTCACATCATTCAGTGTTGATATTTTGTTGGATTTTTTAAATTTTCATCTTTCAGAGATGTCTTCTCTCATCCAGAAGTGAGCTCGTGCGTTATTACAGAAAACACTGTGAGTACAGACTGTCATATTGTGTTTTATCTTGATCAAATCCATAGCTGCCAGTAAAGTTCCTTCAAGGACATAGAGCTGGAACGTATCCTGGTTTCTATAACATGAAGCGGAACAGATCATAATAACCACCCCCTGAACACGATGCTAGTCTGATACAGGTTTTTGCTCTCAAATTAGTGTTTGTACCCATTTATACCTGGGTTGAGTGGGGAAAAATGAATGTCATGTGAAGGAACACAATGTTGGACTTAGCTTTGCTAGGGTTTGAACCCGGGGCCTCATGACCTCCAGTTCCCATGCTGCCAATACCAACCAGTATATAAAAAACGCATTTAGTATGGGTTTCTTTTTGCTCTGAATCCATAGGTCCGTATTTACTTTGAAAAGTACTTATATGAGAGTAAGCAATATTTTTTGTTGTAAAGAAACCCTAGTTAACAGCAGATACTCCAAGATATTGTGATGAAAGTCTTGTTGCGTCATTCTGAATTCGTAAACTTACCATTCCACTTGGCCAGAAAGGCCAGCGATCAATGAACTTTTAGTTTTTTGCTTTAAACGGCTTTAATTCAAATTGTATTATCAGCGTTTTCTGGAATATCATGGGCGATTGTGCAAGTTAGAAATAGTTTGTGCAGTAGGCTCTTTTCCTTATCTTTGTTCTTGCTGTTTCTTCTTCATCTCTCTCCTTCTCTTTCTATCCCTCTTTTTCATCCTTTCTCTTTTCATCCTCTCTCTCTCTCTCTCTCTCTCTCTCTCTCTCTCTCTCTCTCTCTCTCTCTCTCTCTCTCTCTTTCTCTCTCTCTCTCTCTCTCTCTCTCTATCTTTATTTCTCTATCTTTCTCTCTCAATGAATACATATTCATTCACTTCATGCTATCATTCATAATGACCTATGAAAATAGTGCTGCATGCCCACATTATTTAATGCTTTTCCCACCCTTCTGTTGTCATCACTCTAATAGGATGGCCATTACCTGTATGCAGGATGTGGAGACAACGCCATTCATTATTGGGATATTGAGAGCGGCACTCACTTGGTATGATAATATATGCAACAATGGATTTCCATGTTCTTTCCATGCTTCACCCAACGTATACTTCAACAGCACAAAATATGATAATTTGAAAATATTACATTAAGAAGTCTATCTCGACATCATTTTTGTTTCCCTGAATTGATTTGCTTATAGCGCTAAAACCCAAGGTAAAAGACTGAAAGGCAGACCTCAGAGAAAGTCTGGAGAAAGATCGTTTTGGATATCTAGTTAAATTCATATACCAGAAGGTAGAATGGGAACTAATAAAAAAAAGGAAAAAATAAACATTAAGTAGTTTTATGTTTATACTCTTTATTAGAAAGATCATTTTGCTTTTGAGTTGTAGTAAACTGAGATTCTATATATGATAAAGCACTATAAATGTAATGCTTTATAAGCTAACAAGCTGATGCAGCCCGTTCTATGAAGAGATTAATAAGGTAGGAATAAGAGGGGTTATTTAAAAACTATATTTACTAACAGGGAAAGTTAGGCAGGTCTACGGTAGTAGTTTTTAAAGCAAGATGCAGGATGTCGGATGAAAATTTGATTTATGGTAAAAAAAGTATAGAATAGAAACTGGCCAGAAAATTAACAAATTGTTTTTGTCCTAATTACACCATAAATTATGGAAAGTTTCAAATCCATATTACATTTATTATTATCTGCTTTCTTCTCCTGACTGGGTATGTTGGCAGAGAACATTTTAAGCATGCGTTGGGATGCTGTGAAGTGTTTGCAACATTTTTTCTGATAGCAGTAAAAGCTCCTTTATCCTAATAATATCGTATAGAAGATCTAGCGGCATTCCATTTCATAACTTTGTGTTAATTGGATACATTAGTATTATATAAGGAGCCCCCAAACAAACAAAAAATTAAAAAAATACAGCTTTTAATATTTTAAGACCGAGCACTTTTTGAAAAAGAAATAAAAATCCTAGGATTTGATCAAAGAAAAGTCAATCTGACAACCTCACCTTCACTCAATGCAAAGTTAAGATTTAGATCTAATACCGGACTGAATGGCGAGGAGATTGGCGAGGCTTTAAAATTTAAATGTAGCAGAATTTAAACCTCATATCATTGTAAAGGCGGCGGGAAAGCAATGGCAAACTACCACATTATGCCCACATGCCAAGAAAAGTCAGGGCTCTACTCCTGGTTATCCTACACTCAGCTTGGAGTATGGGACTAGCTTTATATTTCTTTTTATCATTGTATCATCTCATTATGCTTAGAGCGTGATCTGCCTACAGGAATATTTTGTTCTGTAATTGGGCAACTTTTGAACACCATACTTTTTTGAGAACATTGGTGACAGAATTAGGGAGGACTTGTTTCTAGACATAGATAATGATAGGATTAGGGAGGACTTGTTTCTAGACATAGATAATGATAGGATTAGGATTTGTTTCTAGATACAGATAATGATAGGATTAGGGAGGGCTTGAGACACAGATAATGATAGGATTAGGGAGGGCTTGTTTCTAGACATAGATAATGATAAGATTAGGGAGGGCTTGTTTCTAGACATAGATAATGATAGGATTAGGGAGGATTTGTTTCTAGACACAGATAATGATAGGATTAGGGAGGACTTGTTTCTAGACAAAGATAATGATAGGATTAGGGAGGACTTGTTTCTAGACAAAAATAATGATAGATTAGGGATGACTTGTATCTAGACACAGATAATGATAGGATTAGGGAGGGCTTGTTTCTAGACACAGATAATGATATGATTAGGGAGGATTTGTTTCTAGACATAGATAATGATAGAATTAGGGAGAACTTGTTTCTAGACAAAAATAATGATAGGATTAGGGAGGATTTGTTTCTAGATAGATAAGATAATGATAGGATTAGGGGATTAGGATTTGTTTCTGGACGTTGATAATGATAGGATTAGGGAGGGCTTGTTTCTAGACATAGATAATGATAGAATTAGGGATGGCTTGTTTCTAGACATAGATAATCATACAATTAGGGAGGGCTTGTTTCTAGACATAGATAATCATACAATTAGGGAGAATTTGTTTCTAAACATAGATAATGATAGAATTAGAGAGGATTTGTTTCTAAACATAGATAATGATAGGATTAGGGAGGGCTTGTTTCTAGACACAGATAATGATAGGATTAGGGAGGATTTGTTTCTGGACATAGATAAGATAGGATTAGTGAGGGCTTGTTTCTAGACATAGATAATGATAGGATTAAGGGGGCTTGTTTCTAGACACAGATAATAATTATATAATTAGGGAGGGTTTGTTTCTAGATATAGATAATGATAGGATTAGGGAGGGCTTGTTTCTAGACATAGATAATAATAGAATTAGGGTGGACTTGTTTCTAGACATAGATAATGATAGGATTAGCGAGGACTTGTTTCTAGACATAGATAATGATAGGATTTAGGGGTGGGGGCTTGTTTCTAGACACAGATAATGAAAGAATTAGGGAGGACTTGTTTCTAGACACAGATAATGAAAGAATTAGGGAGAACTTGTTTCTAGATGATAGAATTAGGTGGACTTGTTTGACTAGACATTGATAATGATAGAATTAGGGTGGACTTGTTTCTAGACATAGATAATGATAGGATTAGGGAGGACTTGTTTCTAGACATAGATAATGATAGGATTAGGGAGGACTTGTTTCTAGACATAGATAATGATAGGATTAGGGATGACTTGTTTCTAGACACAGATAATGATAGAATTAGGGAGGACTTGTTTCTAAACATAGATAATGATAGGATTAGGGAGGGCTTGTTTCTAGACACAGATAATAACAAAATTGATTATGCAAATGCTCACTTTGTTGTATTGATAATGTCATTGTTGTAATCAACACGGTTGTTTTTATTATTAATACTGTTATTTTTAGTAGTATTAGTAGGAGCAGCAGTATTAGAAGCAGTAGTAATACTACTTATAGTAGTAGTAGGAGTAGTAGAAGCAGTTGTAGTAATATTAGTAAAGTAAAGTTCCTTCAAGACCTTCAAGGCCTATAGAGTCGGAGCTTATCCCGGTTTCTATAGCGTGAAGCTGAACAGGTGACAATAATCACTTCCTAGCCAGGACGCTAGTCTTATGCAGGTTTTTACTCCCAAGTTAGTGCTTGTACCCATTTGCACCTGGGTAGAGTGGGAAAAATACGTGTTAAGTGTCTTTCCCAAGGAACACAACGTCGGACCTCATGATCCCCAATCCGGCAGCCTATGCGATCAGCCACCGACACCACAGTAATAGTAGAAGTACCATGTTAATACCCCATATTATTATTATTATCATTATTATTATGACTGCTTTTATCGTCTTTGTCACCTCATCATAATTAATATTGTCATAAAAGTTATTCTAGTGTATCATTTTTTAAACTTCTGTCAATTGATACTCATTGTCATTATAGGTGTAATTATTATTGTTATTATTAATAATTATGCATATATGTATCTGTACATCAAAAAATCTTTGCTGGGCTTTGATATTATTAATTGTATGAAGACAAAAAAATTAAATGTTCTTCTTTTTGGCCTCAGGGTACTCTTGAGGGGCACACAGATTATATCCATGATGTAGCCACCAGGAGCCACGGTCAAGGCCTTATTTCTGTTTCAGAGGATGGGTCAGCCAGACTATGGGGTAATTGGAACAGTTATTTAACTGTGGGCTATTGTACCATCACCTATCTCCCCAACTCAGGCTTATTCTACCAACATCTTTGTCCCCAACTTAGGGCGACCTTTCCATCACACTCTTCCCAGTCACCAATCACCTATCTCTTCAACTCAGGGCATTTCCCCCCATGTTCATGCCACCTCATGGCATTTTCTCCATGTCCCCTTCCTTACCTCAGGGCATTTTCCCCATGTCCCTTTCCCCACTTCAGGTCATTTCTCCCATGTCCCTCTCCCCACCTCAGGGCATTCCCATGTCCCATCTCCCCTTTCCCACCTCAGGGCATTTTCCCATGTCCCTTTCCCCACCTCAGGGCATTTCTCCCATGTCCCTTTCCCCACTTCAGGTCATTTCTCCCATGTCCCTTTCCCCACTTCAGGTCATTTCTCCCATGTCCCTCTCCCCACCTCAGGGCATTGCCCCATATCCTCTCCCCACCTCTATAATTCTTATCATCTCTCCCAACCTCAGGACATTTTTACCATCTTTCTCTCTCCACCTCTGGGAATTCTTACCACCTCTCCTCTCCCCCACCTCAGGACATTGTCCTCATCTCCCTCTCCCCACCTTGGGGAATTCTTACCACCTCTCCTTCGCCCACCTCAGGACATTGTCCTCATCTCCCTCTCCCCACCTTGGGGAATTTTACCACCTGTCGCCACCTTGAGGAATTCTTACCATCTCCTTTTCCTCACCTCAGGGAATTTTTACCATCTCCTCTCCCCACCTTGGGAATTCTTAGCACCTCTCCCCATTTTGGGGAATTTTTACCTACCTCTCCCCATCTCAGGGCACTTTTACCACCTTCCTCTCCCCACCTTGGGGAATTTTACCACCTCTCCCCACCCTGAGGCATTTTTACCATCTCCCTCTCCCCACCCTGAGGCATTTTTACCATCTCCCTCTCCCCACCCTGAAGCATTTTTATCATCTCCCCTCTTCTCCCCATTCAGGATGTTAACTCTTATTTACTTTCATTCCATCAATGTTTGAGGTTTTTCATGTCTTAGGAAGAGTGTAATAATGATTTAGAAGAAATAAAAGTATGACATGAATATAAGATTCTGTACTATTTTGATAAATGATCAGATTAAGAAAATTGGTTTTTAAAAATTGTGTTTATCCATATGGACCAGTTGCCAGTGAGTAAATATTAAATAAAAACATTTGTCGAGTTTTCAATATTGGCTGCTGTTACTCGTATTGATCCTAAAGTTCATGATTTGCCCATCAAAATACGGGAAACCAATTAGAAGTGGTAGTTTTTAAATTTCATATATAAAATTTGTTTTCTTTTTTCTCCACCAGATCTACGCAGTAAGCAGACTGTTAGCATCATCAAACCTTTTGAACATGACGTACGTGGCCGTTTTTTTTGTATACAATAGTTGCCTTTTAAATGCCCGGTGCTTGGGAAGCAGAGAAAACTGGCTTTTATGTGAAACAGGCATTTATGTGAAACGGGCATCTATGGGAAAATCAGTCGGGGCAAAAAATGATCAACGGACAGGCAAGGAGGAAGTTTGATAGCCATATCATTTGTTTTAGATGAGTCCTCAGTTTTACGTAAAATTGAATGTGAGAAATAGAGACAACTGGAAACCATTAATTTATTTAACACTTAGGAGATAAGCAATCTGGCGGGTAGACCATTGCTCGCCATGAAGACCTGAAGGAAAATTGGATATGGCCAATGCGAGACGGGGGACAGGGGAACAATGAATTTTTCATGCGCCATGCAAGCCCAGTCAATTAAAAACGCCAGGCAATTTTGTGCAACTTATGACATTGAGGGAAGAGCCATGGGCGGAGTCTGGAAGATTGTTCAATTCTTATTGCCTGGTGACAAACAAGTGATCCAATGGAGCAACGACTGTACGGTACAGTGGGTGGAGTTAAGAAGAGAAGACTGGTCATCTTTTATTACATTACATTGGATAGGTATATGAAGGGTGGTTACAAGGCATGGTAAATTGTTGACAGGCATAAATTAGCCATTTTAGCGATGGTATTACATTACTTTAGAAAGAAAAACAAGAATCTTTAATCAATTACAGACATGCTTTATGATAATTTGGACAAGATTATACCTGCAGTTGCTGTTGAGACTGGGCATTTAGGGGGAATCTTGGGTTTGAAACAGGCGTTTAGAGGGGCAAGTTATATAGGAATAAATTGGTTTCACTGAAATTGTGGGCGTTTAGGCGAAACAGGCATTATGATGGCGGGCATTTAGGCGGTAAGTGCTGTATCTCCATATATATTATTCTGAGTCGGGTGTCCTCTGTGCCTCAAAGGGTCTGTTGCCAGGTCACTACGAGTATTCATATTTTGCGTGTTCTTTTTATTTTCTACCGGAAGTGTCGTTTAATTAAGGAACATTTAATTATTTCCCCAAATTTGAGTAGTATTTTCATTGATCTAAGCTGCTATTTTGATCATGTTTTATAATTAAAAAGTTTGAACAGTACCGTTCACTCTTTCCTGTGTAACCTCAGTATCGAATACTGACTCATCTAATAATTCTACATGTACTTGATTTCACCTGAGGTGTAAGAGGATTGTTTGTAATAATGTTATACTTCCCTGAGTTGCAAAGCAACTGTTGTTGCTAGATCTGCAAATTTTAGCACTGGAAATTGGGCTTGCTATTGAACTTGTTTGGAGTCAAGAGCTTAATAAGAATTAAAATTTTACAGTACAAAATCTTTGGGTATATTTACTGTCTGGCATAACATTCGTAGATTATGATTAGAGGTGCCTGTCAAACTTGGGTGTTTGGTACGCACTGCTGGCAGGTCCTACTTCTTTCCTCTCACTCTTTCACATGTTTATTGTCTTGCTGTTTCCTCTTAATTCACCCTGAGAAAACTGCATAGGGTGGACATGGTAAATTTCGAAAAGAAATCTCCTGACCCATGAATTTTGAATCAAGTACTTTTGAGTGTCATCTTTACACTGGTATAAAGTAGGTGAGTCTACACAATTGTTTGGTTCCAGACTATAAACCTCTCTTATCTCATCCTTCAAGGCTATTACAGCCCATAGAGCCGGAGCTTATCTAGGTTTCTATAGCATGAAGCGGAATAGGGGATAATGATCATCTCTTGGACAAAACGCTAGTCAGTCGCAGATTTTTACTCTCAAGCTAGTACTTGTATCCATTTGCAATGGGCTCCAGTGGGGAAAAGGTGAAATGTCTTTCTGAAGGAACGCAGCGTTGGATCTAGCTTTGCTAGGATTTGCACCGGTATGTCATGATCCCAAATCCAGCCACATAACCACTCGGCCACCGACGCCACTACCTTATCTCTTCCCTATCTCCTTATATAGAAGAACAGGTCACTTGAAATTTAATAGCTGGCATGCACATGTGTTTGAATTGCTGAGTTTTTGCTCTGTCACTCTTCTTCTGTTTATCGTCATCATTATGCAGGCTTGTGCACGTCCTCACATTGGCAAATGGCTTCAGTGCTTGGCTTTAGACGAGAAGACGACTACTGGCTGGTATGTAGTTGTGTGTACAGGAAGTATCATCTTGTGTACTTTTCTGGAAGCTTATTCAAGAGTGTTTAGGTTTCATTGTTTTGCTTTTTCTTATGCTAAGTAACTAAGTATATATAGGTTGTTAATGAATAGCGGTGTATGAAGTTCATGCCCTTGAATGGATGTCTTAATTAAAATATTGTGTTTTTATTTTCCAGAGAATATGATCAAAAAGTTGTCGTAAAAATTATTAACTTTTTCCATCTCCTTCTTCCCATCCCTCCACCTTAGTAAGTTTTGTTTTGTTTTCAATGCTTTTTTTTTTACCTTTAAATAAATCACCTTGTCCTCCATATGTCTGAATACAAATGCATACCTATCATAGCTAGTTAAATGGTGCAATTTTTAATTGCAAATATTGGCAAATATATTAGTTTTTTAGCAAAATTAGAAAATTGTCAGCATAAAAAAATGAGGAAAAAACCCCAATTATTTAAATCTTTTTATAACCAGGAATGGCTACTCGTGAACATTTTAGTCACTAATGGCAGTAGTTTTTGTTCCATCTAGCTCTTCGGAAAATTTATGATTTATTATAGACTATGCAATGGGATAGTTGAATACATTATTATGTGTTTCAAACAAGTTGGCAAGAATGATGCAATATTCAGGGTAAAGTTTTCTAGGCCTCTTCTTACTGTCAATTTTGAAATATGAGGAATGTTTAAAAGATTGAATAGCTTTGGAAAATAATCAGTTCTACGATTTTATGCCAGGTTTGCCGAAAATAATGAAGAATTGAATACTTAAAAAGATGAAAATCTAGTGATATAAGTTATAGTTTTTCTTTGATATAATATTGCTGTGAATTGAATTGCAATGCTGCTATGCAAGGAAAAGAAAAACACCCCCCCCCTCTTTCTTTCCCCGAAACCCAAACACAGGAACATGTACAGTATTGAAATAACCTCTGTGTATTTACTCGCAGCTTCTTGGAGGCGGTCCCTCAATGGCAACATGGCACCTCAAGACCTTGACCCCAACAACGACCTTTGACACACCAGGTGTTGCTCAGCATGTAGCTCGATTTGAACAGGACGTGGTAAGAATACTATCTGCAAAATGCCATTATCACTTACTAGTACTGTGTGGCTACACACAGATGCTATGTAGAGGCATCTAGAAAACTATATCAACTAAGAGTGCTTATCTGGGAATGATTGATAAAATGGGAGAAATTGAAGGGTCATTTCAATAGCGTGCCTATGTCCATTTTCGTAAAAAAGCGAGACAGAGAGATAATCCTAGGGAATAAAAGATAATCACGCTTCATGAAAAGTGTGAAAGTGATATGATGGAAATACTTCACGTTTACACCCATTTGAAACGTGAAGTTCCCAAAACCAACACTGCCAAAGTCCATGATTTTTTACTTTTTTTCTCTAAATGATATAATTGTGACTTAGGCACAATATTGAAATGACCCTTTCAATTATACGGTTCACCAAAAGTAACGCATATCATATCTCAAAAACTTAAAATACAAAAAGGATAAAATCAGGGAAATGAAAACTTCATACTTTGATCTATCGACTGCAACTGAATTAGATTAAGAAATCGGTTGGAATAGAACTCAGTCACAATACCAAAACGAAACACACTTATGAAATACTTCTAACAATAAGTCATAGAAAGGATTTTATGTCACATAGAAATGAAGACTGGGCAGTGGACAGGTAAGCACCTGTACGGGGAGTAGACGATCCCACCCTCCACGAATCTCCTGCTGCCTTACAGGCAGATCTTGGCTGACCAAAGGCTAAGGGAGTTAAACCTGAAAGAAAACAACCTGCTGCCTTGCAGGCTGGTTTTTTACTGACCAAAGGCTAAGGAGTTAACCCTGACAGAAAATAATAATCTGCTGCCTTGTAGGCTGGTCTTGAATGACTAAAGGCTAAGGGGTTAACCCTGACAGAAAATAACAAGGCCTGGTAGGGGCCTCAAGATGGCAGCCTCACCATCTACCTAGGGTACAGTGGGCTAATCCCCTACATAATAGTTAGCAGCTCCCTTTTTTACAATGCAATGGATGCTAGAGTAAGCAGAGGCTGAAATACTTAGTGATCATCACCTAGTGATAGCCAAAATGAGATTATTAACTGAAGAAAACAAACAGAAAAGGAAAGAGAAGAAATCTGCTAAACTCAAAATAAAAGAAGTAAATAAACCAATAGTAAAACAGATGTACCAATCCAGTATAAAAAGATCTATCAGTGAAAGGTAGATGGATCTGAAGGAAAAGCAATAGAAGAAAAGTGGCAAATATGTAAAGAAACACTCCTCAGTTGTACTGAAGAGGTCTGTGGTAGGAAAAAATTAAAGGAGATGTGAAAAGGACAGCATGGTGGAATGAGATTGTCAAGACTAAGATCAAAGAAAAGAAGGATGCCTGGAAGAAATACTTGCAAACAAAGAGACCAGAGGGTAGGATAGATTACGTGAGTAAAAGAACTATCACAAAAGAGGAATTTAGGAAAGCAAAACAGGAACAGTGGAAAGAGTTTGGACAAAGACTTCAAGAAAGCTATCAAGGAAATCAAAAGCTGTTCTGGAGAGCAATTAAGAGCATGAGAAAGACCAAAACATGCCCAATACGACAAATTAAGAACGCCAAAGGAGAAATAATGAAAGGAGACAGCGAAATCATGGAAAAGTGGAGAAAGTATTTTCAACAATTACATAATCCCTCCGGAACATATGAAACAAGGAGTACAGATCAATTATGAAGAGTAACAAGTAATCCAGAGGAGACAGCTGAAGATGTAGATATCTCAATGGAACAAAATCCAAACAGCTATAAGAAAAGTGAAATTAGGAAAAGCCCCAGGAGCAGATCAAGTTTATCCAGAAATGATTAAAAACCAAGGGAGAGAGGCAGACAAACTACTACATGCAATATGTCAACAAGCATGGAAGTCCAAACAGGTGCCAGACCGGAAAAAAGGAACAGTAGTACCAATACACAAGAAAGGATCAACCATGGAATGCTCAAACTATAGAGGGATTTCACTACTTAACTTACCAGGAAAAATGTATGCCAGGATTCTGGAAATGAGACTAAGGAAAAGAGTAGAGGATCAGATTGAAGAACACCAGAGTGGATTTAGACCAGGAAGAAGTGTATAAGATCACATATTTACAATTAGACAAATAATAGAAACATTCCTTGACGAGAAACATTGACTTGCACCTGTGTTTTATTGACTTAGAAAAGGCATTTGGCACTGTGAGGAGGGACGAACTATGGCATTCCTTAAAAGAACACAACGTAGAGCAAAATTTAATAGAAGCCATTCAAAGTTTTTACAATAAACCAACATGTGCAGTGAGAGTAGCTGGAAACATATCTGCATAATTTGATGTAGATATAGGAGTAAGGCAGGGTTGTATCCTAAGTCCTCTTTTGTTTATCACATTTATGGATTCAGTCGCAAAGGCATCCTCAAACATGAAGAAAATCAATATAGGTATGTGGAAGCTCAAACCAGTAAATGTATCAATGCTTTCATTTGCTGATGATTTAGTTCTGTTTGGAAAATCAGAAAGGGACCTCCAGCAAATATCAACATAATGAATAATGAATTAAATAAAATAGGAAGGAGAGTAAATGCAAAGAAAACCAAAACAATGCTAGTAACTAGGGAAGCTAAAACACAAAATCTTAAATTAGGCAGGGAGAATTTAGAACAAGTTCAAAGCTAAAATTACTTAGGAGTAATGATTAACTCAGAGGAAAACTAAAAGAGAAGAAATCAGCCAGAGAATCAAAAAGGCAAGTACAATATATAACCATCTAGGAAAGGCATTTGTAGGTAAACAAGAATTGTCAACAAAAACCAAAATGGCAGTATACAACACAGTGTATTGTCCCACTCTCCTCTATGGCAGTGAAACCTGGACCTTAGACAGTAGGGAATACAGTAGAGTGCAGGCAGCTGAAATGAAATGTCTAAGAAGAGTAGTAAGGAAAACTAAAAGAGACAAAATCAGAAACACAACAATAAGAGATCAAACCAAAGCAGATAGCATAAAAACTAAGATAGAAATGAATCAACTGAGATGGTTTGGGCATGTTAACAGAATGAATGACAATAAAATAGCTAAATCAGTATACAGTGCTAAAACTCAAGGTAAAAGACCAAAAGGCAGACCTCGGAGAAAGTGGGAAGAAGATATAAAAGAGGCATTAACGCAAAGAAATTTAACTTTCACGGAAGGAAACAGAAATTGTCAGGACAGGGCAGCCTGAAGAAAGTTCATTTCGGGCACCTAAAACCCATACACCGGAAGGTAGAATGGGAACTGATAAAGAAAGAAATGAAGACAGATTCAGTTGTCCGTAGGCAAGGTGTTGGCTTCTCAAGCAATAGGTTGTGGGTTCGTGCCAGACAGTTAAGAAATTTTTCAAGATTTTTTTTAGTAAAATATTAGTTCAAGGAATACGTGTTTCAGGGCTATTGTAAGCATACAAAAAAGATCTTGATTTGGACTTCGTCATGAATTTGGAGATTTTGTGTTTTTGTCGAACATGCATTTGGGGAATTCGATGTGTACTGTCGCAGGTAAGCAAGTCCGTTTATTGTTGCACAATAATTTTTTTCTCAAGAGATTTCTCTTTTATAATTGAATTAATATAGTTGTTGGTTTAGTTTCTGTTAAATTAAAAAACACTGTCCACTGGTATTTTCAGATTTTCTCAGCTGGTGCTGATTCTATCTTAAACCATTGGTCACTGACAGGAGAGCACAAGATGGCCATCCCTGTCACTCCGTCTTCTGTCTTCAGTGTCAGCATCAGCCCTAGCACAGCTGGCAAAAGGGTTAGTGATGTTTTCTGTAATAATGGATTTTGGTCCGTTTAAACATCAAAATATATATTTTGTGTAGAGAATTTACAGTATGTAGAAACTTTGCCCTACTTAGAATTCCTCTGCGTATGTGACTTCAGTGAAATGCAGCCACATTGGCAAAACTTTTTTTTTGGCAACACTGCCGTAACCCATTAAATATTCTATTAACCATTGTAAGGCTGACCGGCCGGCTGACCTCAATATCGATCGATAATGTCATTCTGCTGTGTACGAGGCTTCAACATGTAGCACCGATAGTTTTCTTGCCCGCTGACGAGGCTGCCGCACTGGACCACGACATACCTGAGATTATTGTGATTGTTTTTGATTTTCGTTGAGTTAGGTGACATAGCGGGCAATTCATTTTGTTATTGTTATTGTCTTCGTGTTTAGATTGCATTGTTTACTAACAATAACAACAGTTTTACAGCCTACTTTTATTGAGCATGAAAAGGATTAATACTGCCGTTGGCGTATAACTAATGAAAAGGAATATGAAAGGTATAATACTAATAGATAGAAAACGGGTCAGGACCGATAAATCTTCAGTGTGCCCAACCTTCATAAGCAACGAGGAGACATAGAAATTCGAAACAAATAAACACTAAACAATGCTGGACGAAACTAATAGAGCCATTGGTGCAACTACTTATCGCACAAAGTTCATCAACAGAGCAAGCCTCATAACAACAATAAACAAAAAAAAAGACAAAAAGAAAGAAGAAAATGAAATACAGCTGCCATAACAGAGACGGAGAGAGAGGAGGAAGGGATGGAAAGGGAGAGAGAAAGAGGAAAGGAAACAAAAAGGAGACATAAAGAGAACAAGGAAGATAAAAAGACGAATAGAGAGGAGGGAGAAAATGAGAGAGAAAGAGAGAGAGAGAGAGAGAGAGAGAGAGAGAGAGAGAGAGAGAGAGAGAGAGAGAGAGAGAGAGAGAGAGAGAGAGAGAGAGAGAGAGAGAGAGAGAGAGAGAGAGAGAGAGAGAGAGAGAGGGAGGGAGGGAGGGAGGGAGAGAGAGAGGGAGGAGAGGGATGGAAGATCAGAGAGATGAGGTAATATACAGAGCGGGTGGGGGTGGGTGGGACCACATGGGTTCATGGTCAGGCTTTACTGCAGTCACTCAATAATAGTGTGGCTGACTGTGTTCAATTTTATGTAGTAGAGTTTCAATGAACAACATTTATTTTTATTTCTAAAGAAATCATTTTCCTCCTCACATCTAAATAAAAGGATGGAACTATAATAGATTCAATATCATGAACAAGATTACAACATTTTTGGATTTCATGAAAATTTGCAGAAGACTAGAGTAGTTTGGAATTGTTGATTTGTTAAAACGATTTGTGAAAAATAAATAAAACATACAAAGAGGCAACTGGATAAACAATCAGAGTCACAGAAAGTCGCTTGTGAGAAAAATAGAAAACAAATTCAAAAACATCTTTGATCATTGATTTATAAGGAAACCATTGTACAATTACTTTGTTCTATGTTTCATGCCTATGATCATATTATTTCTGTCCTTACTGATTATTGCTGAGAGACTTAGATGCAATGGTTATCTTATATCTGGCAATACTCCAGAAATAAAAAAAGGGCTTTGTTTTGTAGTTGACTCTTCATGCAGATGCATCCATTTATTAAGAACATCTGTAGGAGATTAAAACATTATAAATTTGTCCATTTCTTTAAATTTTGTCAATGGGGGACCCGGTAGTCAAGAGGCAAGGTGTCAGTCTCTCAACTAAAAGTTTGTGGGTTCAAACCCTGGCACGTTGATCCAAGTTTTCATGAGTGTTTTTCGAGTAAAGCCTACCCCCTTTGGTCCGGGTAGGTTGATCGACACCTAGTACCATTGGAGACGGATGATAAAAAGGAGGCCCTGTATGCAGATCACAACATTCTGTTCACGTTAAAGATCCCTTGGCTTGTTCACAGTATGCAGAAACTTTGTCCTACCTAGAATTCCTCTGCGTATGTGACTTCTGGTATGCAGTCACATTGGCAACAGACTGGCTGGACATGACAGTAACAGAAGCTGGAAGGTTGGCCGCAAACCGTGAGGACATTTGTGTGAAGTCTGGGCAAAATTTAAAAATCCTCCCAAAACCCCAGAGATCACCTAAGTTGTGGATGTGGGTAAGAAATAATAAAGAATCAAATCAAATCAAATTGATTTTCGTGTTTTCCTTTGCAGGTCATGACGATTGCTGGAAGCAGTGAGAAGATTGATGTGTGCACCAATTTTGGCTATAGAGCTTTTTCTCTTTATTTCGTCCCGAGTGCTAGTTGATCTTGTCACCGTTTTATCTTCTTTTACCCTTGTCATCTTCATTATCATAACTGTATGTCACTGTCATTCATTGTATATGTACTGAGATGAATATATAGGTATGTTATCATTTTCTTTTCAATAATTCAATCATTACCATTTTTATCGTGAAAATGAAATTAAAAAAGTTTATGAAGAACTTTTTGCCAGATTGTTCATGTTGTTTTGGTAACATGTTGATTTGAGTGCACATATATATGTATATATATATTTATATATATATATATACATATATGTGTGTGTGTGTGTGTGTGTATAATATATATGCAAGTGTTTGATACTTATCATTTTCAAGGTCCACAACTGTAATAAAGTACATTGACTGTCTTGCAGTATAGACGAAGGGAAAATGAAATTTTATGGTGAAAATGAAAGATTTTATTAATTATTTTGTATGTGTAGAGGAAGAAACCTCAATTTATTCATCTTTAGGTATTGCAATATAAGGACCTGACTGGAAAAAGAAAAGAATGAAAAAGTCCTTGAAAGAATAAGACACATAAAGAGACATGAAACAATAAAAAAATGAATAATGCAAGCAAAAATAGAGGACAAGAGAGGAAGAGGAGACTAACACGCAGATGGAAACAAGATGTAACAGACTGGCTGGACATGACAGTGACAGAGGCTGGAAGGTTGGCTGCAAACCATGAGGAGTTTCGTGTGAAGATTCAGGCAGCAACATCCTGTTAGGACACGCCATGAATGGTGATAATGATGATGAATATAATGACTAGACAAGGCACAGGGTAACTAGTATAACATTCCAGATGTAAAACATCCGGAATTGAACCCCATAAAGGTTTACAAGAGCAGGAGTACTAAAAATACTGCTTAACATCAATAGACATAAAGCAACAGGTGTAGATGAAATACCAGGGAAAATATTGAAAATATATGCACATGAAATAATAGATATCTATGTGTTGTTATTCCAGACATCTTTATTTTAAACCAAGGTAAAGTTCCAAATGACTGGGAAAAAGTAAATATAGTCGCATTATCTAAAAATAAAGGACATCGGCAAAGAGCAGAAAATTACAGGCCTGTCTCTCTAACTTCAGTACCTTGTAAATTATTGGAACACAATACATGCTAACAGTGAACATAATTGATCCAGGCAGTGGGCACGTGCTTGCACCTGTGCAGGGACTACACGGTCTTGCCATCCATGAGTCTTGGCTGACCAAAGGCTAAGGGAGTTAACCCCGATAGAAAATCACAGCCTGCTGTCCTGAAGGTGAGTCTTGGCTGACCAAAGGCTAGGGGAGGATAGAAAATCACAGCCTGCTGTCTGAAGGTGAGTCTTGGCTGAAAGGCTAAGGAGTTAACCCCGATAGAAAATCACAGCCTGCTGTCCTGAAGGTGAGTCTTGGCTGATCAAAGGCTAAAGGAGTTAACAGAAAATCAAAACCAAGGCCCGGTAGGGCGCTTCAAGGTGGCAGCCCCACCATCTAGCTAGGGTACAAGTACAGTGGGCTAATCACCTGCTTACCCAAAACCAACCGTTTAGAGAAATAAAGATGGAATACCCGGTCGAAACTTCAGAAGACGATCCTGGAAGCGAACACGGACTTTGATGTTTGGAACAAGGGATGTCAGAACAATAAACGGGAAGAGTTAGAATTAACCGAAGAATACGAAAAATTCAAAGTAGATATTTTGGCTATCACAAAAACAAAGAAAAAGGACAAAGGAATAGAAAATGTAGGACTAAATCATACTCCTCAGTAGCAGATGTATAGGATAGATAATAATAATATTAATAATAATAATAATGATAATAATAATAACCATTCATAATTTAGATAGCATAAATATTCATAAAAATATGCTCAAAGGCGCTTTACAATGACAATGACAGTGTGACATGGAACATTATCATTCAAGCAGGGCGATAATGATAATATAATACATACCTAGATAATGAAAGATTATTAATAATACATTAAAAACACCAATACACACTTCAGCTATAACATGCATTCAACTTAATGTGTCGAATGTACAGCGAAAAAGTTCTGTTTTCACCAATCTGTTGAAGGAGTCGAGTGATTTGGAATTTATATAATACATAAACGGCATGAAAAGCTATCAGTTGGAAAGTTATCAACCCGAGGCTGTTAGAGGTAAACAATAAACCAAAAGGAAGAGAAATTAGATTATTAATAGCTTACGAAACAAACGAAGAAGCCATCTAGAGAGAAAAATCTATGTTTGAAAACAATTTACAAATAGCTGCAGAGAATCTCAAACCCAAACAGGAACTAATGGTTTTAAGAAATAAGCGCTAGAGAAGGCAAAAGTGCAGAAACATTCCACATAAAGATATTCACTAAGTATACAATAGTAAATGAAGACAGAAGTGAAAAATCAATCATATGTTTCATAATAGTTAGCAGTTCTTTTTTTAAAGTACGATGGATGCAAGAGTTAACAGATGATATTGATAGCACATTAGAAGAAAAGTTGCAACTGTGTAAGTGTAAGTGTAAGGAAACACTTCTCAGTTCCACTGAAGAGGTTGTGGCACTAGTGGCAGTAAACAAGTTAAAGGAGGGTGGAAAAGTAAAAGAACAGCATGGTGGGATAAGAATGTAAAAGCTAAGATCAAAGAAAAGAAGAAAGCCTGGAAGAAATTTTGCAAACGACAAGGCTAGAGGATAGGATAGATTAAATGATATTATATTATGTGAGTTGTGAGTAAAAGAACTATCATTGGAAGGGGAAAGCAAAGCAGGAACAGTGGGAAGAATGAACAAAAACTTTATAAGGAAATCAAAAGCTGTTCTGGGAGCTTAGGAATAGCATGAAAAGACCAAAGTGTGCCCAATTTCAATTAGGAAAATTAAGAACACCAAAGGAGAAATAAAGAAGGAAGACAACGAAATCATGGAAACATGGAGAAAATACTTTCAGCAATTGCATAATCCCTCCAGAACATAAATAATAAAAGCACTTTCAGCAATTGCCTAATCCCTCCAGAACATAAATACTATGAAATAAGGAGTACAGATCAACCAGTAAGAATAACAAATAATCCAGATGAGCTATCTGAAGATGTAGATACATTATATCAATGGAAGAAATCCAAACAGCCATACAAAACATAAAACTAGGAAAGGCCCTGGAGCAGATTAAATTTCTCCAGAAATGATTAAAAACAAAGGGAGTGAGGCAGACAATAGACAAACTACTGCATGAAATATGCGAACAAGCATGGAAGTCAAAACAGGTGCCAGATGACTTGAAGGAGGGAACGATAGTGCCAATACACAAGAAAGGATCAACTATGGAATGTTTAAACTAAAGAAGGATATCACTACTTAACGTACCAGTAATAATGTATGCCAGGATACTAGGAATGAGACTAAAGAAAAGAGTAGAAGATCAGATTGAAGAACATAAAGTGGATTCAGACCAGGAGAAGTGTACATGACCACATATTTACCATTTGACAAATAATAGAAAATTTCTTTTAAGAAATATTGACTTACACCTCTGTTTTATGGACTTAGAAAAAGCACTTGACACCGTGAGAAGAGATGAACTCTGGCATTCTTTAAAAGAATAAAATGTAAAACAAAATTTGATAGAAGCTATTAACCGTTTTTACAATGAATCAACATGTGCTGTGAAGGTAACTGGAAACTTATCTATAGAATTTGAAGTAGATATAGGAGTTAGACAGGAGTGTGACTGAGCCCTCTTTTGATTATCATCACATTGATGGATTCCAAAGGCATAAAAAAATGAAGGTACGTATGTGGAAACCCAAACCAGTAAATGTATCAATGCTTTCATTTGCTGATGACTTTATATTTGGAAAACCAGAAAGTGACTTTCAATATAATATCAACATGTCGAATAATGAACTAAACAAACGAGGATTGAAAAACAATGCAAAGAAAATCAAAACAATGCTATTAACTAACAATCTTAAATTGGGCAGGGAGAATTTAGAACAAGTTCAAAGCTACAATTACCTAGGAGTTATGATTAACTAAGAGGAAAACTAAGAGAAGAAATCAGCCAGAGAATCAAAAAGGCAATGACAATATACAACCATCTAGGAAATGCATTTGTAGGTAAACAAATGTCAATAAAAACCAAAACGGCAGTATACAACACAGTTTATTGTCATATTCTCCTCTATGGCAGTGAAATCTGGACTTTAGACAGTAGGGAATACTATAGAGTACAGGCAGCTAACAATTTTAAAATGAAATATCTAAGAAGAGTAGTAGGGAAAACTAAAAGAGACAAAACCAGAAACACAACACTAAGACTAAGAGATCAAACCAAAGCAGAAGGCATTAAAACAAAGATAAAGATAAATCCACTCAGATGGTTTGGACATGTAAACAGAATGACTGAATAAAGAATAGCTAGATCAGATAACAATACTAAAACTAAAACCCAAGGAAAAGGACCAAAAGATGGTCCTCAAAGAAAGTGAGATGAAGATATAAAAGAGGCATTAAAGCAAAAAATGTCATCTTCACAGGAGGAAACAGAAAATGTCAGGACAGGGTGGCCTGGAGAAAGATAATTTCGGGTATCTAAACCCATACACCGGGAGGTAGAATGAGAGCTGATATTGATAAAGAAAGAAAGAAGGAACATAATGGATCACCTAAATAAACATAGCATCATACCAGTAACATATATCTAACATGGATTTAGACAAAAACGAATATGTGAAACTCAACTTATTACAACAATAAAGGATTTGACTTAGTGATTCTCGAAATCAAAGAAGCAAAACAGATGCTATCCTTCTAGATTTCTCAAAGATTGTTTTGACAAAGTAGATCACAATGGGTTACTAATAAAGTTGGATGGGTAGGTATTCAAAATAGTGTAAGATAAGATATGATATTTGCTAATGGTTGAAGTTGAATAGAAAAACAAATAACGTGAGCGGGGGGAGGGGGGGTAAGTTGCAAGATATTTCAAAATTACCTAAACAAACTGCAAGAATGGGAGAGAGATGGAGAGAGAGAGCGAAAAGTGGAGTTCCATCCAAATTAATGTCAAGTATCGAAAATATGCTAAAAAGTACAAATAGTCTACTCAAACTATCACACACATAATCAAAATACCCAGGAGTTGCAATAGACACCACATTGGAATAGAAACTACAACATAGTAGTAAAAATAGAAAACGGCACAGAACATAGAAATTCTCAGGTGGTCAACTCTTCACCAGCAACAAGAAGACGAAGGACACTAATAATAGTAATAATAGTAATACACGTACACGTGCTAACACTAAGTGTCGTCGATGGCCGAGCGGTTAGACTGCCGGACTGGGGATCATGTCTGCAGGGGCGACTACCCCCTACCCCCACCAGGCGCGCAGGTGAAAGAAACGTCCATCTACACATAGACTATAAGGAATACACAGGTTGTGGATAGTGGAACAGCCTTCAGATATAGAGGTTAGCTGCGAATACCCCAAAAGCAATCGTGGGCAAACTGTCGCTAGAAATCAAGGGTAAGGTGGGGTTGCTGTAAGGGAGCTCGGTCCCTAAAATACTTTAAAGGCCCGTTGACGTGACTAGTAGGCGAACCCCCTCCCTCTGGGTAGATAGAACTCGCAAGCATTGGAAGGTAGTCTGTCTAGGAGAAGGAAAACTCTGATTTCAAACCATGTGTTCAGCATAACTTTAGACTGGTTCTGAAAAATAATTTTCAATGTTTAACAGAACTAGGTGATGCGGAGACTATTGAACAACATTGG
>JAXRKP010001642.1:95000-100000 GCA_037039925.1 Doris montereyensis
GCTTCCCTGCTACACGTACTGCAATAAAACATCAAAACATCGCCCAAGGCTCCTTCCTGCTACAAACATCAAAATAGTCAATAGTCAAACATCAAAACTGCAATAAAACATTGCCTCAGGATCCCTGCTACACTGCACTATAGTCAAACATCAAAACATTGCTTCAGGATCCCTGCTACACACTGCAATAAAACATCCAAACTTGCTTCAGGATCCCTAGTCAAACATCAAAACATTGCCTCAGGATCCCTGCTACACGTACTGTAGTCAAACATCAAAACATTGCCTCAGGATCCATGCTACACGCACTGCAATAAAACATCAAAACATCGCCCAAGGCTTCCTGCTACGTACAGACATCAAAACTGCAGTCAGACATCAAAACGTCGCCTCAGGCTCCTGCTACACGCACTACAGTCAAACATCAAAACATCGCCTCAGGCTCCTGCTTCATGTACTACAGTCAAACATCAAAACGTCGCCTCAGGCTCCTGCTACACGTACTACGTACTACAGTCAGACATCAAAACATTGCCTCAGGCTCCCTGCTACACGTACTACAGTCAAACATCAGAACATCGCCTCAGGCTCCCTGCTACACGCACTACAGTCAAACATCAGAACATCGCCTCAGGCTCCCTGCTACACGCACTGCAGTCAAACATCAGAACATCGCCTAAGGCTCCTGCTACACGCACTGCAGTCAAACATCAAAACATCGCCTCAGGCTCCCTGCTACAGGCACTGCAATCAAACATCAAAACGTCGAAAACAACATTCCAATAACCAACTCAACTGAAGTTTTTATTTGTGCCCTTTCAAGTGCTAGATCAGTGTGCAATAAAAACCATGATTTGAACGATGTTATTATCGAAAATAATTTTGATTTTTTTAAATCACTGAGACATGGCTTCCTGAACATAATAGCGTCGAACTGAACCAGCTTGTTCCAAAAGACTATACTTACGAAAAAGAAAAAACAGGAAAATGAAAAGCGGCGGGAGGCTCGTTGCAATATTCAAAAACGGAACACAGATAATAAAAAAAGAAGATCGCACCCTGTTCAAGCTATTCATCGTTTGAACATCTTCAAATTCATCTAAAACATCAAAATACGTTTTTATAACACCCACCTGATATACAGACCAACACCGTCTAAAAAGAACAAACTCACCGTCTCTAGTTTTAAAGAAGAAATTGAAAAAATTTAAAGTCAAAATTATTTTGAGACAGGTCGGCTGATACACTGTTGGGATATTTCAATGTTCATGCCGAACTACGTTCATCTCTTTCAATCTGATCCTTTCTTCCTTTAGCTTACACACCATGCCATTGAGTCTACTCACAAAGGTCGACATACCTTTGACCTTTTTGATAACAAGATCCGACAAGTCATGCCATGTTCCGTTTGTCAAAGTGAAACTTCAAGGTCTTTCCGACCATTCCACAATACTGTTCAACCTTGAACTATCAAGACCTGTATCTATGAGCAAAACAATGACTCTCAGAAAGACGAAAGGTCTTAACATTTCCAATTTGAAAAATGCTACCAGTAACAGTAAGATCTGCTCACAAGTCTTTGAATCTTCTGGGGTTGAAATCAAAGCGAAAATGTTACATGATTCCTTAACATCTGTCCGAGACGACCTGTCACCATTAAAACAGGTGAAAATTGTGGAAAGCTCCCAGAGTAAGTGGTCCCAGTATAAGAAGAAGCTAAACAAAAAAAGATGGAGAATGGAAAGGCTCTGGAAGCAAACTAGGCTTAAAGTCAACAAAGAAATGTACACATTGGCTAAAAATGAAACAAACAGGTTGATTGCAGAGGCTATAAGAAAACACTTGAAAGAGACAATTTTAGACAAAAAAGACAACCCTAAAGAATTATTCAATGTATAAATGGACTAAGAAACCATACATCATCAAAAGACAGTTTGCCTACCAACAATTCAGAAACAGAGCTCTGTCAAGAATTCAACAACTTTTCACAGAGAAAGTTGAAAACTTTAGGCATCAACTTCATATGGAAACAGCTAATAATGGAACAAATCTTGAACTTATGCAAAATATTGGGTCATTGAATTTGACGCCACTAACTCTTATGAGATCACCAGTCTTTTGAAGAATATGCCAAACGAAACATGCTCATTAGACCCAATTCCAACATTTCTTTCCTTCTTTCTTTATCAGTTCCCATTCTACCTTTCGGTGTATGGGTTTGGATGTTTGAAAGGATCTTTCTCCAGGCTGACTTTTCTGTTTCCTTCCAAAAAAGTTGAAAATCTTTGCTTTAATGCCTCTTTTATATCTTCTTCTCACTTTCTCCTAGGTCTGCCTTTTGGTCTTTTACCTTGGGTTTTTTACTGTATACTGATTTAGGCATTCTATTATCATTTATTTTGTTTACATGCCCAAACCATCTCAGTTGATTTTTTATTTTTAATTATTTTATTTATTTTCTATTTTTAAAAATTCTGATTTAATGAATTTCTTGGCCGAAGGTAATAGGAATGCGTCTTGAATTGCTACAATATTTGGCATGCTGTCCTCCCATTTCAATAGGTTTGAACATAACGCTTCTTTTTATGTTTTCAATTGCTCTTCTGTTTGTATACCTCATTTGCCATATACACTTGAAAAAAATTTGATGCATGTCTGATAAAATTTCATCAGGAATACCAATACTTCTCATCAGATAGATTAACTGACTGAGAGCAAACGTTTTAAACATCTGAATTTTGCCCATTATTGGCAGATTTCTTTTTGCCCACTGCGTCAATATACATTTAATGGTGTTACTTCTCTTATTCCATTTTTTGCAATGCTTATTGCGGGTTCATTGTTTCTAAAGAATATACCTAGTATTTTAATTTCATTTACTGTGTTTATTCCATGCATTATGCAAGGAAATGGATTGATAAGATGTATTGGCATAGCTAATGCTTTCTCTTTATTGAGTTTCAATCCAGACAGTATTGAGAATATTTCCATTTGATCTAATACATTTTCGAGATCATCAATGCCTTTGGCAAATAGCGACATATCATCCACGTATTGTTATATTTTTATTGGTTCTATTTCCTCGACAGAAATAATACCTTTTACGGTTTGGTTTTGTCTAATGCTTATGGCGAGTAGCTCTACAGCCACAATAAACTAGGGTGGAGATATTGGGGCCTCTTGCCTTACACCTCTTTTTACATTAAATTCTTCTGAGATAAAACCTGCATTTTTAACTAAAGCTGTTGTTCCATTAAATAAACCTTCATCCATTTCATAAAATCATCTCCAAAAAGAAAAGGAATTGATATATTGTCAAAAGCTTTCCTAAAATCCAGTGAGACAAGTATATCTTGATTACATGTGTTATTCTGTGTTTCCAGGGTGTTGTCAATGTCCCGAATCATATCAGAGATATTTCTGCCTGGTATGAAACCTTTCTGGCCTATTTGCACGATTCTGTCTACTACGGACACCAGCCTTTAGGCGAATACTTTGGCGAGTATCTTATAATCGGTATTAGAAAGGATGATCAGCCTCCAGTTGTTGAGCTCTGTCCTATCTTTTCCTTTATGTAGTAAACTTATGATTCCCAGTTTTTGAGACGCTGAAAATGAGCCCTTTTTGAAGCTGTTTTGTAATGATTCTAGCAGAGGATCTTTGATATGCTGTCCAAAATAGTTTGTAGAATTCAATAGGAAGACCGTTAATTTCTGATGCAGAACCATTTTTCATGCTATTTATAGCATCTAAAACTTCTTCTTCAGTAACCTTCCGGTCACACAATTCTTTTTCTGCATTTGGGATTACTGGGATTGTAAGAGAAGGCATGAATGCTCTGGTTGCTTGAATAATGTCCTTTGTTTTTTCCTCACAATATAGATTTTTATAATATTTTGTTTTTGTCTCAATATCTCAATTGGTTTAGATATATCCCTGTTTTCACCTCTGAGTTTATATGTGGTGTTGTTGGTGAATCCATCCTTTCTAAGTTCAGAAAGAAGTTATTATACCTCTCTCCTTTTTCGATCCATTTTATTCAAATCTTATTTGTGCACCGTTTGAATGATTTCCAGTTCTTTCTTCCTGATATCTAGCCTTGTCCTAACTTTTCCCACTACGTGAATTTTAGCGACTTCATTTTCTATTTCGTTTATTTGAGATAGGAGTTTATCTTTTTATTGTTCGATTTTTATTTTTTATACCTGCTATATTGCTGACTAATTTCTACTAATTCCTTTTTAATGTATTCCATGCTACATGTTCATCCGTATGTCTTCATTCCTATATATTTTGTTCCATTGTTTTATGTATAAGATTTATATATTGCTTCTCTTTCAATAAGTTAATATTCATATGAGGGAACGCAGAGAGTTGACCAGAAACCTATTTTGTATTCGTCTGCTCTGGGATCTGAGAAACTAAAGGGTTCTGATGTCTATACTTTGTATATTAGGCATCATGCTTTCATCGGCAAATATGTAATCTAGACGTCTAGCAGTATAATGGGGTATCTCTTGCCCATGTGTGTTGTTTATAACTGGGATTATTCTTTCTCCATACATCAATCAATCCTAAGTCAGTCACTATTGCCTCAAATGTTTTTATACATTCTTTTGAATGTTTTTGGCCTGCGATAATGTCAAATTTGTTACTAAGGATACAGTTGAAATCTCCAGTTACGAATGTTTTTGTACCACCATTTACTCTGGCATGGTCAGTCATAGTTTCTTTCAGTTCTTTTAAAAGACAACCCTATCTTTCACGTTGCAATGTGCATAAACGTTTTATATTAACATGTCCTCATTCTGAAGTCTGCATTTAGATGTTATGTATCTTGAATTCATTTGCACTAGTGATATCTTACCAACTATATTTTTGTTAAACAAAGTTAGTAACCGCTGCTATGTTCTGTTCCTGCTTGTAAATGTACAGTACCTCACCACTGTATTTCTATAACACACAGTTCCTCTTCTTTTTCTTGTAGCATTATGATTATA
>JAXRKP010001643.1:0-2500 GCA_037039925.1 Doris montereyensis
CTCGCTCTGCTCGCTCTAGACTGTCTCTCTCCTGCTCTCTCTCGCGCGCTCTCTCTGCCTCTGCTCGCTCTCTCTCTCTCTCTCTCTGGATCTGCGCGTGCGTGGTTTGTGGGCGCCCGCGCTCGCGCCTGCTCTCCTCGCTCTCCTTCTCTCTCCTCAATCACGTCTCGCTCTCCCGCCCTCGCGCGCTCTCTCGCGCGCGTCGCGTCGACTCGCGCGCGCGCGCGAGAGCGCGCGTGCGCGCGCTCCGCGTCGCTCGCTGCGCCTCGTCTCACGCGTTCGCGCTCTCTCTCTCTCTCTCTCTCTCTCTCTCTCTCTCTCTCTCTCTCTCTCTCCCCTCAATCTCTCTGCTCTTTCTCTTCGCTCTTCTCTCTCTCTCTCTCTCTCTCTCTCTCTCTCTCTCAACTCTCTCTCTCTCTCTCTCTCTCTCTCTCTCTCTCTTTCTCTACCTCTCTCTCTCTCTCTCTCTCTCTCTCTCTCTCTCTCTCTCTCTCTCTCTCTCTCTCTCTCTCTCTCTCTCTCTCCCTCCCTCTCACTTCTCTCTCTCTCTCTCTCTCTCTCTCTCTCTCTCTCTCTCTCTCTCTCTCTCTCTCTCTCTCTCTCTCTCTCTCTCTCTCTCTCTCTCTCTCTCTCTCTCTCTCTCTCTCTCTCTCTCCTTCTCCGTCCTCTCTCTCTCACTCTCACTCTCTCTCTCTCTCTCTCTCTCTCTCTCTCTCTCTATCTCTATCTCTCGCTCTCTCAACTTGCCTGCCTCTCTCTCTCTCTCTCTCTCTCTCTCCTCTCCTCCTCCTCCTCTCTACGTCTCTTGAGATCTCTCTCTCTCTCTCTCTCTCTCTCTCTCTCTCTCTCTCCCTCTCTCTCTCTCTCTCTCTCTCTCTCTCTCTCTCTCTCTCTCTCTCTCTCTCTCTCTCTCTCTCCCCCCCCCCCTCCCCGACAGCCCCCCCCCCCCCCCCCTCTCTCTCTCTCTCTCTCTCTCTATATATATATATATATATACATACATACCATTCTCCCATCTCCCATCTCTCATCTCCCATTCTCCGATCTCTCATCTCCCATCTCTCATCTCATCTCCCATCTCTCATCTCATACCATCTCCCATCTCCATCTCTCATCTCATCTCCGATACCATTCTCATCTCCCATCTATCATCTCTCATCTCCCATCATTCTCTCCCATCTCTCATCTCCCATACCATTCTCCCATCTCTCATCTCCCATCTCTCCCATTCATCTCCATCTCTCATCTCCCATACCATCTCCCATCTCTCATCTCCATCTCCCATCTCCCATCTCTCATCTCCCATACCATCTCCCATCTCATCTCCATCTCCCATCTCCCATCTCTCATCTCTCATCTCCCATCTCCCATCTCTCATCTCCATCTCTCCCATCTCTCATCTCCCATCTCCCATCTCTCATCTCCCATCTCCCATCTCTCATCTCCCATCTCATCATCATCTCTCATCTCCCATCTCTCATCTCCCATCTCTCATCTCTCATCTCCCATCTATCATCTCTCATCTCCCATCTCCCATCTCCATCTCTCATCTCCTCATCTCTCATCTCCCATCTCTCATCTCCCATCTCCATCTCTCATCTCCCATCTCTCATCTCCCATCTCTCCCATCTCCATCTCTCATCTCCCCATCTCTCATCTCTCATCTCTCATCTCCCATACCATTCTCCATCTCCCATCTCCCATCATTCCATCTCCCATCTCCTCATCTCTCATCTCTCATCTCCATTCTCCCATCTCCCATCTCCCTCCATTCTCCCATCTCTCATCTCCCATACCATTCTCCCATCTCCCATCTCCCATCTCTCATCTCCCACCATTCTCCCATCTCTCATCTCTCATCTCTCATCTCCCATCTCATCCATCTCCCATCTCCCATCTCATACCATTCTCCCATCTCTCATCTCCTACCATCTCCCATCTCCCATCTCCCATACCATTCTCCCATCTCTCATCTCCCATCTCCCATCTCTCATCATCTCTCATCTCCCATCTCATCTCTCATCTCCCATACCATTCTCCCATCTCTCATCTCCCATACCTCATCTCCCATCTCTCATCTCCCATCTCCCATCTCTCATCTCCCATCTCCCATCTCTCATCTCCCATTCCCATCTCATCTCCCATACCATTCTCCCATCTCATCTCTCATCTCCCATACCATTCTCCCATCTCATCTCTCATCTCCCATACCATTCCCATCTCTCATCTCTCATCTCTCATCTCCATCTCCCATCCATTCTCCCATCTCTCATCTCCCTCATCCCATCTCCCATCTCCCATCTCTCATCTCTCATCTCCCATCTCCCATCTCCCATCTCATCTCATCTCCCATCTCCCATTCTCCCATCTCTCATCTCCCATCATCATCTCCCATCTCTCATCTCCCATCTCTCATCTCCCATACATCTCCCATCTCCCATTCTCCCATCTCCCATCTCTCATCTCCCATCATTCTCCATCTCTCATCTCTCATCTCCCA
>JAXRKP010001643.1:7500-85000 GCA_037039925.1 Doris montereyensis
TGCAGTCTTTTAAACCATGCTTTGTCATGAAAATAGGGCAGTCTTAAACCATATTTTGTCATGGAAATAGTGCAGTCTTAAACCATACTTTGTCATGGAAATAGCGCAATCTTAAACCATACTTTGTCATGGAAAAGGTGCAGTCTGGGACCATACTTTGTCATGGAAATAGTGCAGTCTTAAACCTTACTTTGTCATGGAAAGAGTGCAATCTTAAACCATATTTTATCATGGAAATAGTGCAGTCTTAAACCATATTTTGTCATGGAAATAGTGAAGTCGTAAACCATACTTTGCCTTTGGAAATAGTGTGGTCTTAAACCATACTTTGTCATGGAAAAAGCGCAGTCTTAAACCATACTTTGTCTTGGAAATAATGCAGTCTGGGGCCATACTTTATCATGGAAATAATGCAGTCTGGGACCATACTTTGTCATGGAAATAGTGCAGTTCGGGACCATACTTTGTCATGGAAATAATGCAGTTCTAAAACCCTACTTTGTTATGGAAATTGTGTAGTCTTGGAACATACTTTGTCATGAAAGTAATGCGGTCTTGGGCCATATTTTTGTCATGAAAATAGTATTGTCTTCGACCATGCTTTGTCATGGAAAAAGTAATGTCTTGGATCATGTTTGTCATGGAAATAAAGCTTTTTTTAACATACATTGTCATGGAAATAGTGCTGTCTTGGATCATACTTTGTCACGGAAATAGTGCTGTCTTGGATCCTACTTTGTCATGGAAATTGTGCAGACTTGGATCTTACTTTGTCATGGAAATAGTGTAGTCTTGGAATATACTTTGTCATGGAAATAGTGTGGTCTTGGAATATACTTTGTCATGGAAATAGTGTGGTCTTGGAACATACTTTGTAATGGAAATAGTGCAGTGTTAAACTTTACTTTGTCATGGAAATAGTGCAGTCTTGGAATATACTTTGTCATGGAAATAGTGCAGTCTTGGAATATACTTTGTCATGGAAATAGTGCAGTCTTGGAATATACTTTGTCATGGAAATAGTGCAGTCTTGGAATATACTTTGTCATGGAAATAGTGCAGTGTTAAACCTTACTTTGTCATGGAAATAGTGCAGTGTTAAACCTTACTTTGTCATGGAAATAGTGCAGTGTTAAACCTTACTTTGTCATGGAAATAGTGCAGTCTTGGAATATACTTTGTCATGGAAATAGTGCAGTCTTGGAATATACTTTGTCATGGAAATAGTGCAGTCTTGGAATATACTTTGTCATGGAAATAGTGCAGTCTTGGAATATACTTTGTAATGGAAATAGAGCAGTCTTGAATATACTTTGTCATGGAAATAGTGCAGTGTTAAACCTTACTTTGTCATGGAAATAGAGCAGTCTTGGAATATACTTTGTCATGGAAATAGTGCAGTCTTGGAATATACTTTGTCATGGAAATAGTGCAGTCTTGGAATATACTTTGTCATGGAAATAGTGCAGTCTTGGAATATACTTTGTCATGGAAATAGTGCAGTCTTGGAATATACTTTGTCATGGAAATAGTGCAGTGTTAAACCTTACTTTGTCATGGAAATAGTGCAGTCTTGGAATATACTTTGTCATGGAAATAGTGCAGTCTTGGAATATACTTTGTCATGGAAATAGTTCAGTCTTGGAATATACTTTGTCCTGGAAATAGTGCAGTCTTAGATCATACTTTTGTTATGGAAATAGTGCAGTGTTAAACCTTACTTTGTCATGGAAATAGTGCAGTCTTGGAATATACTTTGTCATGGAAATAGCGCAGTTCTGGAATATACTTTGTCATGGAAATAGTGCAGTCTTAAATCATATTTTGTCTTCAAAATTGTGCAGTCTTGGAACGTACTTTGTCCTGGAAATTGTGCAGTCTTGGAATATACTTTGTGATGAAAATAGTGCAGTCTTGGAATATACTTTGTCATGGAAAAAGTGTAGTCTTGGAATATACTTTGTGAGGGAAATAGTGTAGTCTTGGAATATACTTTGTCATTGAAATAGTGTAGTCTTGGAATATACTTTGTCATGGAAATAGTGTAGTCTTGGAATATACTTTATCATGGAAATAGTGTAGTCTTAGAATATACTTTGTCATGGAAATAGTGTAGTCTTGGATCCTATTTTGTCATGGAAATAGTGTAGTTTTGGAATCCTACTTTGTGATGAAAATGGTGCAGTCTTGGAATATACTTTGTGATGCAAATAGTGCAATCTTGGAATGTACTTTGTGATGGAAATAGTGCAGTCTTGGAATATACTTTGTGATGGAAATAGTGCAATCTTAGAATATACTTTGTCATGGAAATGGTTCAGTCTTGGAACATACTTTGTGTTTAGGTAAAACATGAACCGTTTTAAACAACAACTTGTGCGTGGTGATGACTTTTTTGATATTTGTTGTTGAATTGTAATTTTCTGTCATAATTTGAATTGTAGTTTGTGAGTGAAGGCTGTAAAGACTGAAACGCATATGTAAATGTTCATACTATATAATTACTATGGTGGTCTAGATTTAAACTAACCAATCAAATTGACACTTGCCCCAGTGCATATTCCTCAAGTTGTGATGACGTCACTATCATTTTCATAAGACATCATCTGGTTTGAAAGTGTGTGAGCAAAGTAAGGAAAAGCAGACACAAAACGTTTTTATGTTGTTTGAATGAAAAGCAGACACAAAACGTTTTTATGTTGTTTGAATGAAAAGCAGACACAAAACGTTTTTATGTTGTTTGAATGAAAAGCAGACACAAAACGTTTTTATGTTGTTTGAATGAAAAACAGACACAAAACGTTTTTATGTTGTTTGAATGAAAAACAGACACAAAACGTTTTTATGTTGTTTGAATGAAAAACAGACACAAAACGTTTTTATGTTGGTTTGAATGAAAAACAGTTTTTATGTTGTTTGAATGAAAAGCAGACACAAAACGTTTTTATGTTGTTTGAATGAAAAGCAGACACAAAACGTTTTTATGTTTTTGAATGAAAAACAGACACAAAACGTTTTTTGTTGGTTGAATGAAAAGCAGACACAAAACGTTTTTATGAAAAGCAGACACAAAACGTTTTTATGTTGTTTGAATGAAAAGCAGACACAAAACGTTTTTATGTTGTTTGAATGAAAAAGCAGACACAAAACGTTTTTATGTTGTTTGAATGAAAAGCAGACACAAAACGTTTTTATGTTGTTTGAATGACACAAAACGTTTTTATGTTGTTGCAGAAAAGCAGACACAAAACGTTTTTATGTTGTTTGAATGAAAAGCAGACACAAAACGTTTTTATGTTGTTTGAATGAAAAACAGACACAAAACGTTTTTATGTTGTTTGAATGAAAAACAGACACAAAACGTTTTTATGTTGTTTGAATGAAAAACAGACACAAAACGTTTTTATGTTGTTTGAATGAAAACAGACACAAAACGTTTTTATGTTGTTTGAATGAAAAGCAGACACAAAACGTTTTTATGTTGTTTGAATGAAAAACAGACACAAAACGTGTTTATTTTGTTTGAATGAAAAACAGACACAAAACGTTTTTATGTTGTTTGAATGAAAAGCAGACACAAAACGTTTTTATGTTGTTTGAATGAAAACAGACACAAAACGTTTTTATGTTGTTTGAATGAAAAACAGACACAAAACGTTTTATGTTATTGAATGAAAAGCAGACACAAAACGTTTTTATGTTGGTTGAATGAAAAACAGACACAAAACGTTTTTATGTTGTTTGAATGAAAAACAGACACAAAACGTGTTTATTTTGTTTGAATTTATCTCATTCATTAAAAATGTTGTTTGAACTAAAAGCAGACACAAAACGTTTTTATGTTGTTTGAATGAAAATCAGACACAAAACGTTTTTATCCAATAATGAATCAAAAGCAGACACAAAACGTTTTTATGTTGTGTAAATGGAGGGACTTTGAACAAGATGAAAAGAAAGACAGAAATGTGTGACGCCCTTATCTTTCTTTCTTTTCATTTTATTTCATTTTTTGGACACTCGTTTAATATTAAGAAAAAATAACTGATCGTGTATTATTTATAACGACTCCATTGATTTATAGAATTGTTCTTGACGATATGAAGTGGAAGAAGAAAACGAATCCAGGAACAACTTATAGCGATTTCATTTTTATTTGACTTTATCTCATTCATTAATGACTTCATACTTGCCCCATATTGAACTATAAGTATCCCTACATCACATCATATTCTTTCGATCATGTATAAATGATCCATCAATAATGGATCAATACAGCATGGCATCAGTTCACCCATCAGTGTATCATTGAATCCCAACTTTATGTTGCCATTCATCGATTCATCCATCTGTTCGTTCCGTAACCTGTTCTTTAATTCATTCATCAGAAAACGAATCAATGCCCTCGACGTCCAATAACTGGCCCTTGGAAGTTTTCACCTTTTCAATGGTGTTGTTTCCCTCTTTGTGTCTTTGTTGTAGTTTATAACGTTTATAAAAGAAGGGCATTTAAATTGTATTCAGATACAATATTATGTATGTCTATCATCTATCTAAACTACTTGTTTTCACGATTTTCTCACAAATGTATTATATAAAAGCTCTCACCTTCCACCTGTTGGTGTTCAGGTGTAGAAAATAAGTCATATACTCAGTTCAGCGTGGCATCATCCGGAGTAGAATCTTGATGCTTCTAGGCATACGGCATAGTGTGCTAGTTTGCCATTGCTTTCCACGATTCCTTTTACTTTCGCTGGAGTCTGAATAGACCTAGCTACCCATTTGACTGCCGAATATGAATAGACCTAGCTACCCATTTGGCTGTCGAATGTGAATAGACCTAGCTACCCATTTGGCTGCCGATTGTGAATAGACATAGCTACCCATTTGACTGCCTAGTGTGAATAGACCTAGCTACCCATTTGACTGCCGAATGTGAATAGACCTTGCTACCCATTTGACTGCCGAATGTGAATAGACCCTAGCTACCCATTTGACTGCCGAATGTGAATAGACCTTGCTAACCATTTGACTCCCAGTGTGAATAGACCTTGCTACCCATTTGACTGCCGAGTGTGAAGACCTTGCTACCCATTTGACTGCCGAATGTGAATAGACCTAGCTACCCATTTGACTGCCGAATGTGAATAGACCTAGCTACCCATTTGACTCCCTAGTGTGAATAGACCTAGCTACCCATTTGACCCATTTGACTGCCGAGTGTGAATAGACCTAGCTACCCATTTGACTGCCGAATGTGAATAGACCTTGCTACCCATTTGACTGCCGAATGTGAATAGACTGCCGAGTGTGAATAATCCTAGCTACCCATTTGACTGCCGAATGTGAATAGACCTAGCTACCCATTTGACTGCCGAGTGTGAATAGACCTTGCTACCCATTTGACTGCCGAATGTGAATAGACCTAGCTACCCATTTGACTGCCGAGTGTGAATAGACCTAGCTACCCATTTGACTGCCGAATGTGAATAGACCTTGCTACCCATTTGACTGCCGAATGAATGAATAGACCGACTGTGAATAGCTACCCATTTGACTGCCGAATGTGAATAGACCTTGCTACCCATTTGACTCCCATGTGAATAGACCTAGCTAACCATTTGACTGCCGAGTGTGAATAGACCTTGCTACCCATTTGACTGCCGAATGTGAATAGACCTAGCTACCCATTTGACTGTCGAATGTGAATAGACCTAGCTACCCATTTGACTCCGAATGTGAATAGACCTAGCTACCCATTTGACTGCCGAATGTGAATAGACCTTGCTACCCATTTGACTGCCGAGTGTGAATAGACCTAGCTACCCATTTGATGTGAATAGACCTAGCTACCCATTTGACTGCCGAATGTGAATAGACCTAGCTACCCATTTGGCTGCCGAATGTGAATAGACCTAGCTACCCATTTGACTGCCGAATGTGAATAGACCTAGCTACCCATTTGACCATTTGACCTACCCATTTGAATGTGAATAGACCTAGCTACCCATTTGACTGCCGAATGTGAATAGACCTAGCTACCCATTTGACTGCCGAATGTGAATAGACCTAGCTACCCATTTGACTGCCGAATGTGAATAGACCTAGCTACCCATTTGACTGCCGAGTGTGAATAGACCATAGCTACCCATTTGACTGCCATTTGAATGTGAATAGACATAGCTAACCATTTGACTGCCGAGTGTGAATAGACCTTGCTACCCATTTGACTGCCGAATGTGAATAGACCTAGCTACCCATTTGACTGCCGAGTGTGAATAGACCTAGCTACCCATTTGACTGCCGAATGTGAATAGACCTAGCTACCCATTTGACTCCCTAGTGTGAATAGTCTAGCTACCCATTTGACTGCCGAATGTGAATAGACCTAGCTACCCATTTGCCTCCTAGTGTGAATAGCCCTAGGTAGCCATTTGACTGCCGAATGTGAATAGACGAATAGCTAGCCATTTAACTGCCGAGTGTGAATAGACTGCTAACCATTGGACTCCCTAGTGTGAATAGACATAGCTACCCATTTGACTGCCGAGTGTGAATAGACCTAGCTACCCATTTGACTGCCGAATGTGAATAGACCTTGCTAACCATTTGACTCCCTAGTGTGAATAGACCTAACTACCCATTTGACTGCCGAGTGTGAATAGACCTTGCTAACCATTGGACTCCCTAGTGTGAATAGACCTAGCTACCCATCTGACTGCCGAGTGTGAATAGACCTAGCTACCCATTTGACTGCCGAGTGTGAATAGACCTAGCTACCCATTTGACTGCCGAGTGTGAATAGACCTAGCTAGCCATTTGACTGCTGAGTCGATAGCAGGGTCAGCGTACTCGAACTCAAACCCAGGCCTCCTGTGTGGTAGTCTCACGCTCTACCGACTCAACTACCGACGCTCCTGTTAATGTGTATACTCAGATATAAAATGACGCTCCTGTTAATGTGTATACTCAGATATAAAAATGACGCTCCTGTTAATGTGTATACTCAGATATAAAAATGACGCTCCTGTTAATATGTATACTCAGACAAACAAAAAATGACGCTCCTGTTAACGTGTATACTCAGATATTTTTAAAAAATGACGCTCCTGTTAATGTGTATACTGAGATATAATAATATTAATTTAAAAGAAGCAATACAAGGAACCGCGAGTTTGTTTTACAATGAGACGTGTGTGCAGTGGTTTGCGCCAATACAGCACGGTCCTTCTCAAACGCACCCCATGGAAATAGAGAAAAGTCAATGCATTAACCTTTGATTCTATTGACTCGTACAGCCAACATTGAAATGCTCACCAAGTTGTCTTTCAGACAAGTGCACTCTACACATCGTGTTGGCAAAAACACATTCCTCAAAGTATCGATTAAAATGGTGTGCGGTCGATATGATATAGCTTTGGGTTGCGGTTTGGATTGCATCACTTTGGATCAAGCTCCTTGGTGAGTTTGGATTGATCACTTTGGATCAAGCTACCTTGGTGAGTTTAGATTGATCACTTTGGATCAAGCTCCCTTGGTTAGTTTGGATTGATCACTCTGGATCAAGCTCCTTGGTGAGTTTGGATTGATCACTCTGGATCAGCTCCCTGGTTAGTTTGGATTGATCACTCTGGATCAGAAGCTCCTTGGTGAGTTTGGATTGTATCACTTTGGATCAAGCTCCTTGGTTGGTTTGGATTGATCACTCTGGATCAAGCTCCCTTGGTTAGTTTGGATTGATTACTCTGGATCAAGCTCCCTTGGTTAGTTTGGATTGATCACTCTGGATCAAGTTCCTTGGTTAGTTTGGATTGATCACTCTGGATCAAGTTCCCTTGGGTAGTTTGGATTGATCACTTTGGATTGATCAGTTTGGATTGATCAAGCTCCCTTGGTGGAGTTTGGATTGATCACTTTGGATCAAGTCCCTTGGTGAGTTTGGATTGATCACTTTGGATCAAGCTCCTTTTGGTTAGTTTGGATTGATCACTTTGGATCAAGCTCCTTGGTTAGTTTGGATTGATCACTTTGGATCAAGCTCCTTTGGTTAGTTTGGATTGATCACTTTGGATCAAGCTCCTTTGGTAAGTTGATGTTATGGTAGCAACCATGATATTGTCGTAAGATTACAAAGTTCGAGCATTTGATCATCGCCGGTTTATTGCCAATATGGCTTCCAGTGGTGTCATTTGCAACCTGATCTGTGCTTGATTCACACATCAGCTCATCCATTCGTGACTGACTAATAAATTCACTCATCCATGGCGTCACGTGCGTACACATTCATACCATCCATCCATCCATCCATCCATCCATCCATCCATCCATCCATCCATCCATCTGTCCTACAACTACAGTCAAATAGAATCCCTCCAACGATTTGTCAAAATATCGGAAAACAAATTCCGTAAAGCAAATTTATTCATGATCCGTTGATCCATCCGTCCATCGTTTTATATCCATGTATCTCTCGATTGTGGAGTAATCCATCCATTTTATTGTCAACAATTGATGTATCCCTCTTTGAATCAAGCCCATCCACCTATACCCCGTCCATTTATGCATTGATTTTGACTAATATACTTAATTACTCTACAAATCAAATTGATATATTATATTATGATTTGTCAATCAATCCATCCATTTATTTGTCAATCCATCCATCCGTTTATTTGTCAATTGATCTATCAATTTAGTTGTCGATTCATTCATCCATTTTTTATCAATTCATCCACCCATTTATTTGTCCATTCGTCCATCCATTTATTTATCAATTCATCCATTCATGTATTTTTCAATTTAACCATCCATTTATTTGTCGATTCATCCATCCATTTATTTGTCAATTTATCCATCTATTTATTTGTCAATTCATCCATTTATTTCTTTGTCAATTCATCCATCCATTTATTTGTCAATTCCTCATTCCATTTGTTTCTCAATTCATCAATCGAATTATTTGTCAATTTATCCATCCATTTATTTGTCAATTCATCCATCGATTTATTTGTCAATTCATCCATCGATTTATTTCTCAACTCATCCATCCATTTATGTGTCAATTTATCCATCGATTTATTTGTCAATTTATCAATCCATTTATTTGTCAATTCATCGATCGATTTATTTGTCAATTCGTCTATCCATTTATTTGTCAATTCATCCATCCCTTTATTTGTCAATTCATCCATCTATTTATTTGTCAATTCATCCATCCATTTATTTGTCAATTCATCCATTTATTTATTTGTCAATTCATCCATCCATTTATTTGTCAATTCATCCATCCATTTTTGTGTCCATTCATCCATCCATTTGTTTGTCAATTCATCCATCCATTTATTTGTCCATAATTTATTTATCAATCGTTAAACCAGTCCATTCAACCGATCCATCCATTTATCTATAGATTTACAAAATGTAACAATAACGTGTGTGGATCATCAACTAATCAATCACTTGACTGTTGCTTTACCAATAAATTGAACGATTACGTGTATTTTCACACAGACCCCGCGTGCCCACTTATTTTTGGTGTTGTTGCTTTTTGCTTCATAGGGTTCGAAATGTTGTTGGTATTATTGTGTTGTATGATTACCTATGCTCGAGTTGATGAGTCATGAGGACGCATCGCGGGGTTGCTGGCAACGGTGCTGGCACATCATGTACACGTGGTACATCCTGTACTCCCACAGACTGCCAGATTCGTCATGTACTCCTATTTCAAAAGACAGCCAGATTCACGTCATATTACTCCTATTTCAAAAGACAGCCAGATTCACATCATCTATTCCTATTTCAAAAGACAGCCAGATTCACATCATCTATTCCTATTTCAAAGACAGCCAGATTCACATCATCTATTCCTATTTCAAAAGACAGCCAGATTCACATCATCTACTCCTATTTCAAAAGACAGACAGATTCGTCATCTATTCCTATTTCAAAAGACAGCCAGATTCACATCATCTATTCCTATTTCAAAAGACAGCCAGATTCACATCATCTATTCCTATTTCACAAAGCCAGATTCACAGATTCACAAGACTGCCAGATTCATCTATTCCTATTTCAAAAGACAGCCAGATTCGTCATCTACATCATCTATTCCTATTTCAAAAGACAGCCAGATTCACATCATCTATTCCTATTTCACAAGACTGCCAGATTCATCATCTACTCATATTCAAAAGACAGCCAGATTCACATCATCTACTCTATTTCAAAACCTGCCAGATTCACGTCATCTACTCCTATTCCAAAAGACAGCCAGATTCACATCATCTACTCCTATTTCAAAAGACTGCCAGATTCGTCATGTACTCTATTCAAAAGACAGGCAGATTCCTACTCCTATTTCAAAAGACAGATTGCCAGATTCACGTCATCTACTCATATTCCAAAAGACAGCCAGATTCACATCATCTACTCCTATTCCAAAAGACAGCCAGATTCACGTCATGTACTCCTATTTCAAAAGACAGCCAGATTCACATCATCTACTCCTATTCCAAAAGACTGCCAGATTCACGTCATGTACTCCTATTCCAAAAGACAGCCAGATTCACATCATCTACTCCTATTTCAAAAGACAGCCAGATTCACGTCATGTACTCCTATTCCAAAAGACAGGCAGATTCACGTCATCTAACTCAGATTATTAACCCACTCCAAAGACAGCCAGATTCGTCATGTACTCCTATTCCAAAAGACTGACAGATTCACGTCATCTACTCTATTCAAAAAAGACTGCCAGATTCACGTCATGTACTCCTATTCAATTCGTCATGTACTCTATTTGCCAGATTACGTCATTCTATTCCAAAAGACAGCATCAGATTCACATCATCTACTCCTATTCCAAAAGACTGCCAGATTCGTCATGTACTCCTATTTCAAAAGACAGCCAGATTCACATCATCTACTCCTATTCCAAAAGACAGCCAGATTCACGTCATGTACTCCTATTTCAAAAGACAGCCAGATTCACATCATCTACCCTACTCCAAAAGACTGACAGATTCACGTCATCTACGTCTACTCCAAAAGACTGACAGACGTCATCTACTCCTATTCCAAAAGACTGCCAGATTCACGTCATCTACTCCTATTCAAAAGACTGACAGATTCGTACGTCTATCTAACCTTACTCTATTCCAAATGAGACAGATTTACGTCATCTAACTCCTACTCCAAAAGACCAGATTCACGTCATGTACTCCTATTCCAAAAGACTGCCAGATTCACGTCATCTAACCCTACTCCAAAAGACAGACAGATTCACGTCATCTAACCCTACTCCAAAAGACTGACAGATTCACGTCATCTAACCCTATTCCAAAAGACTGACAGATTCACGTCATGTACTCCTATTCCAAAAGACTGACAGATTTACGTCACTCTATTCCAAAAGACAGACAGATTCACGTCATCTACTCCTATTCCAAAAGACTGCCAGATTCACGTCATTACTCCTATTCTAAAAGACAAACAGATTCACGTCATGTACTCTATTCCAAAAGACAGACAGATTCACGTCATCTAACCCTACTCCAAAAGACAGCTAGATTTACGTCATCTACTCCTATTCCAAAAGACGACAGATTCACGTCATCTACTCCTATTCCAAAAGACTGACAGATTCACGTCATCTACTCCTATTCAAAAGACTGACAGATTTACGTCATGTACTCCTATTTCAAAAGACTGAGCCAGATTCACGTCATCTAACTCCTACTCCAAAAGACTGACAGATTCACGTCATCTACTCCTATTTCAAAAAGACAGATTTACGTCATGTACTCCTATTCCAAAAGACTGACAGAAGTCATCTACTACTCCTATTTCAAAAGACAGCCAGATTCACGTCATCTACTCCTATTCCAAAAGACTGACAGATTTACGTCATGTACTCCTATTCCAAAAGACTGACAGATTCACGTCATGTACTCCTATTCCAAAAGACTGACAGATTCACGTCATGTACTCCTATTCCAAAAGACTGACAGATTTACGTCATCTAACCCTACTCCTCCAAAGACAAAGACTGACAGATGACAGATTACGTCATCTAACCCTACTCCAAAAGACTGACAGATTTACGTCATCTAACCCTACTCCCAAAGACTGACAGATTTACGTCATCTAACTCCTATTCCAAAAGACTGACAGATTCACGTCATCTAACCCTACTCCCAAAGACTGACAGATTTACGTCATCTAACCCTACTCCTAAAGACTGACAGATTCACGTCATCTACTCCTATTCCAAAAGACTGACAGATTCACGTCATGATTCTCCTATTCCAAAGACTGACAGATTCACGTCATGTACTCCTATTCCAAAAGACTGACAGATTCCACGTCATCTAACCCTACTCCCAAAGACTGACAGATTCACGTCATGTACTCCTATTCCAAAAGACTGACAGATTTACGTCATGTAACCTACTCCTAAAGACAAACAGATTTACGTCATGTACTCCTATTCCAAAAGACTGACAGATTTACGTCATGTAACCCTACTCCTAAAGACAGATAGATTTACGTCATCTACTCCTGACAGATTTACGTCATCTAACCCTAAAGACTGACAGATTCACGTCATCTACTCCTATTCCAAAAGACTGACAGATTCACGTCATCTAACCCTACTCCCAAAGACTGACAGATTTACGTCATCTAACCCTACTCCAAAAGATGACAGATTTACGTCATCTACTCCTATTTCAAAAGACAGCCAGATTCACGTCATCTACTCCTATTCCAAAAGACAGCCAGATTCACGTCATCTACTCCTATTCCAAAAGACTGACAGATTCACGTCATCTACTCCTATTCCAAAAGACTGACAGATTCACGTCATCTGACAGACTCCTACTCCCAAAAGACTGACAGATTCACGTCATCTAACCCTACTCCCAAAGACTGACAGATTCACGTCATGTACTCCTATTCCAAAAGACTGACAGATTTACGTCATGTAACCCTACTCCTAAAGACAAACAGATTTAGGTCATGTACTCCTATTCCAAAAGACTGACAGATTTACGTCATGTAACCCTACTCCTAAAGACAGACAGATTTACGTCATGTACTCCTATTCCAAAAGACTGACAGATTTACGTCATCTAACCCTACTCCCAAAGACTGACAGATTCACGTCATCTACTCCTATTCCAAAAGACTGACAGATTCACGTCATCTAACCCTACTCCAAAAGACTGACAGATTTACGTCATCTAACCCTACTCCCAAAGACTGACAGATTCAGTTTTGGAGAGGAATGAAATGATCTGCAAAAATGTCTTTTTGTCTTACTCCCAAGCAGTCAGAGTTTTTATCATCGTCTTCCTTTTTATTTCTTTGACTGCATCTCCTACCCTTATAGGGGAACTCGGTAGTCCAGATGCAAAGTGTCGACGTCCTAACCAGAAATGTCGTGGGTTCGAACTCTGCCGACGGTTGAAAACTTTTCTCAAGTTTTTTTCCAGAAAAGTCTACTTGGTTTTCCCTCTGGTCCAGGTAGGTGGGTCGACATCGAGTCCCATCGGGGACGGTCGATAAGAAGGAGGTCCCGTGTGCAGAATACAACGTTTTGTGCACGTCAAAGATCCCTTGGCTGTTTACAAGGCAGTCCGAGCAAAAAATTAAAATAAAATTCTACCAAAAGCACCGAGATCACCTTAGTTGTGGATGTGGATAAATCAAATCAAATCAAAATCGTACCCTCCTCTGAAAAGAGATTTGCATGTCGAACGTCACTGATAAAATGCAAAACCGCGTCACATTTAACCCAATAGCGAATAGAATGTATTTGATTGATAACATTTATTGTATATTTCGGAAAAATGTGTATATGCATTTTTACCAGTTATTCAAATACATTGAGGTTAATAATCGGACAAGGGAATCTGAGAGTGATACGGAATGGGGTGGGTTTTGGTTTTGAGTTTCATTTATGGAATTCTTGTTTTGTTTTTGAGTTTCATTTATGGAATTCTTGTTTTTTTTGTTGAGTTTTATGGAATTCTTGTTTTGTTTTCATTTCCTTTGTTGGAAAGATGGATTATGGGGGGGGGGGGGGAGGGAGGTTGTTTTGTTTTTCTATTTTGTTTCTTATGTGTTTAATTCTTGGGAGGTCGGGTGGGGGAGAGACGGCAGTGTTGTTCTAATTTTTTACCTTGTTTCTGTTTTATAGACCTCTTGGGGTGCCAAGAGTTTGAATGTTAAAATGAACATTTGTATACATGTAATTTCGATAACAAAGATGACTTATATTGCTATCAAATTTAAACGTTTTTATCTTTTCCTTTTCCAAAAAGACGTATAGTGTGGAAGTGATTAATCAAATGGCTATTAATTTTAAAATGTTTTTTAACATGACACTAATGTTGATCACAGAGGTCTACTACCACCACTACTACGACTACTACTATTACTATTACTACTACTATTACTACTACTACTACTATTACTACTACTATTACTATTACTATTGCTACTACTACTACTATTACTACTACTACTACTACTACTACTACTACTACTACTACTACTACTTCTACTACTACTACTATTGTTATTACTACTACTACTACTACTACTACTACTACTACTAATAATAATAATAATAATAATACGACTACTACGACTACTACTACTACTACTACTACTACTACTACTACTACTACTACTACTATTACTACTACTATTACTACTACTACTACTACTACTACTACTACTACTACTACTACTACTACTACTACTACTACTACTACTACTACTACGACTACTACTACTAATACTACTACTACTTCTACTGCTGCTGCTGCTGCTGTTAAAATAATTTGGACAATTGTTTGCATTATGTCAAGCTAGGTACACATGCTAGCCTCTCAGTACCAAATAGTCAATTTACGTTCAGCCCATTGTTGGCCAAAATTAGAGATCTACCCTTCAGCCCATCACTGTTCAAAATTAAAGGTAAAAACCATTCAGATGATACCCGAGATGATCTTTTTCCAGGATGCCCTGTCCTGGCATTTTCTGTTTCCTTCCACAAAAGTTAAATTTCTATGCTTCATTGCCTCTTTTATATCTTCTGACTTTCTCCGAGGTCTGCCTTTTGGTCTTTTACCTTGGGCTTTAGCACTGTATACTGATTTAGCTATTCTATTGTCATTCATTCTGTTTACATGTCCAAACCATCTCAATTGATTTGTTTCTATTTTGGTTTTTATGCCATCTGCTTAGGTTTGATCTTTTATTGCTGTGTTTCTGATTTTGTCTCTTTTAGTTTTCTCTACTACTCTTCTTACATATTTTATTTCAGCTGCCTGTAATCTACGGTATTCTCTACTGTCTAAAGTCCAAGTTTCGCAGCCATAGAGGAGAGTAGGACAATAAACTGTGTTGTATACTGCCATTTTGGTTTTTGTTGACAACGCTTGCTTATCTACAAATGCCTTTCCCAGATGGTTATTTATTGCACTTGCCTTTTTGATTCTCTGGCTGATTTCTTCTCTTAGTTTTCCCTCTGAGTAAATCATTACTCCTAGGTAATTGTAGCTTTCAACTTGTTCTAAATACTCCCTGCCCAATTTAAGATTTTGTGTTTTAGCTTCCCTAGTTACTAGCATTGTTTCGGTTTTCTTTGCATTTACTATTATTCCTCTTTTATTTAGATCATTGTTCAAAGGTCATTTTCTGATTTTTCAAACAGAACTAAATCATCGGCAAATGAAAGCATTGATACATTTACTAGTTTAAGCTTTCACATACCTATATTCTTTTTCTTCATTTTTGAGAATGCCTTTTGACTGAATACATAAATGTGATAAACAAAACAGGACTTAGGTACAACCCTGTCTTACCCATTCTGTAGATATGTTTCCAGCTACTCTCACTGCCCATGTTGGTTTATTGTAAAAACTTTTAATGACTTTTATTAACTTTTGCTCTACATTGTGTTCTTTTAAGGACTGTTCAAATTAAATATGCCATAGTTCGTCCCTCCTCAGAGTGTCAAATGCCTTTTCTAAGTCAATAAAACACAGGTGCGAGTCAATGTTTCTCTCAATGAATGTTTCTATTATTTGTCTAATTGTAAATATGTGCTCTTGTACACTTCTTCCTGGTCTAAATCCACTCTAATGCTCTTCAATCTGATCCTCTAATCTTTTCCTTAGTCTCATTTCCAGTATCCTGGCATGTACTTTTCCTGGGACGCTAAGTAGTGATATCCCTCTATAGTTTGAGCATTCCATAGTTGATCTTTTCTTATGTATTGGTACTACCGTTCCCATTTTCCAATCGTCTGGCACCTATTTGGACTTCCATGCTTGTTGGCATATTGCATGTAGTAGTTTGTCTGCCTCTCTCCTTTGGTTTTTAATCATTTCTGGATAAACTTGATCTGCTCCTGGGGCTTTTCCTAATTTCCCTTTTCTCATAGCTGTTTGGATTTCTTCCATTGATATATCTACATCTTCAGCTGTCTCCTCTAGATCATTGACTACTCTTACTAATTCATCTTTACACCTTGTTTCATATGTTGGGGGGCATTATGTAATTGGTGAAAATAATTTCTCTACGCTTCCATTATTTGGCTGTCTTCTTTCATTATTTCTCCTTTGGCATTCTTAATTTGTCATATTGGGCATGCTTTGGTCTTTCTCATTGCTCTACATTCTACCCATTCCCATTACCCAAATATCCCCCCCGAATAGCTTTTGACTTCCTTAATAGCTTTCTTGAAGTCTTTGTCCAAACTCTTCACATTGCTCCTGTTGTGCTTTCCTAACTTACTCTTTGGCGATAGTTCTTTTATTCACGTATTCTATCCTATCCTCTGGTCTCTTTGTTTGCAAGTATTTCTTCCAGGCATCCTTCTTTTCTTAGATCTTATTCTTGACATTCGCATTCCACCATGCTGTTCTTTTCCTATCTCCTTTAATTTGTTTCCTACCACAGACCTCTTCAGTACAACTGAGGAGTGTTTCTTTATACATTTGCCACTTTTCTTCTATTGTGCTCTCATTCAGATCCATCTGCCTTTAACTGATAAATCTTTTTATCCTAGATTGGCATACCTGTTTTACTACTGGTTTATTTTTTCCTCTATTTTGAGTTTAGTAGCTTTCATCTCTTTCCTTTTCTGTTTATTTTCTTCAGTCAGTAATCTCCTTTTGGCAATCACTACGTGATGAGCACTAAATATTTCTGCTCCTCTTTTTACTCTTCCTTCCAAGGTACTGTAAAAAAGGGAGGTGATAACTATTATGTAGCCTATCATTGACTTTTCACATCTGTCTTCATTTACTCTTGTATATAATTTGTGGATATCTTTATGAGGAAAAAAAATGTTGGCTATTTTCATGTTATTCTTTAGGCGAAAATCTATTAGTCTCAAATTAAATATCTCCATTTGGAGATGTTGTTGTCTCTCCTTCTTTACCTATAACTCGTCCTGGTGTTTCTATAGTGTTGCCTACTCTAGCGTTGAATCTCCTAAAACCATTAGTTCCTGTTTGTATTTAAGATTCTCTGCAGCTATTTGTAAATCATTTTCGAAGGTATCCTTTTTCTTCTTTAGTGGCGTCTTCGTTTGGTCCATCAGCTATTAATAATTTAATTTCTCTTCCTTTTTGTTTAATATTTACCTCTAACAGCCGTGGGATCATAAATCGCCAGTTTTCTGGTAGCTTTTCATGCCTTTTATACACTAGGAGACCTACTCCTGCTCTAGCTATATCTTTGATATCTACTTCTGAGAAGATTAAAATATGATTTGGTCCTACATTTTCTATTCCTCGTCTTTTTTCTTTGTTTCTGTAATGGTTAAAATATCTACTTTGAATTTGTCCATTTCTTCAACTAATTCTAACTCTTTTCCATTTATTTCCTAACGTTCCATGTTACAAAAATCACAGCCTGTGTTCGTTTCCAAGTACGTCTTCGAAAGATCAAGCCGGTTATATTCAAATTTTACTCCTCTGAACCAGGTTGTTTTGGATAAGCACAGGATTAGCCCACTGAATCCTAGGTAGATGGTGGGGCTGCCACATTGAGGCCCCCTACCAGGCCTTGTTATTCTTTACCAGGGTAAACTCCCTTAGTCTTTCAAGACCAGTCTGCAGGCAGCAGGTTATTATTCAGGGTTTTTCTGTCAGGGTTTTTAACATTTTGTATCGATCAAGACTTAACTGTTCCTGCAAATTGTTTAGAATTAGAGATCTCGTGGAGTCCATTACTGTTTAAATCTATCTCCCCATTCAGCCCATTAACTGTTCAAATTAAATATCTACCCGGATTCAGCCCATTACTGTTCAAATTAAAGATCTACCCTTCAGCCCATTACTGTTCAAATTAAAGATCTAACATTCAGCCCATTACTGTTCAAATTAAAGATCTAACATTCAGCCCATTACTGTTCAAATTAAATATCTACCCTTCAGCCCATTACTGTTCAAATTAAAGATCTAACATTCAGCCCATTACTGTTCAAATTAAATATCTACCCTTCAGCCCATTACTGTTCAAATTAAAGATCTAACATTCAGCCCATTACTGTTCAAATTAAAGATCTACCCATTACTTCAGCCCATTACTGTTCAAATTAAAGATCTAACATTCAGACCATTACTGTTCAAATTAATGATCTACCATTCAGTCTATTACTGTTTATAAAATAAAATATCTACCATTCAGACCATTACTGTTCAAATTAAATATCTACCCATTCAGTCCATTACTGTTCAAATTAAATATCTACCCATTCAGTCCATTACTGTTCAAATTAAATATCTACCATTCAGTCCATTACTGTTCAAATTAAATATCTACCCATTCAGACCATTACTGTTCAAATTAAATATCTACCCATTCAGTCCATTACTGTTCAAATTAAATATCTACCCTTTAGCCCATTACTGTTCAAATTAAAGATCTAACATTCAGCCCATTACTGTTCAAATTAAATATCTACCCTTCAGCCCATTACTGTTCAAATTAAAGATCTAACATTCAGCCCATTACTGTTCAAATTAAACATCTAGCCTTCAGCCCACTGTTCAAATCATTACTGTTCAAATTAAAGATCTAACATTCAGCCCATTACTGTTCAAATTAATGATCTACCATTCAGTCTATTACTGTTTATAAAATAAAATATCTACCATTCAGACCATTACTGTTCAAATTAAATATCTACCCATTCAGTCCATTACTGTTCAAATTAAATATCTACCCATTCAGCCCATTACTGTTCAAATCAAATATCTACCCATTCAGTCCATTACTGTTCAAATTAAATATCTACCCATTCAGTCCATTACTGTTCAAATTAAATATCTACCATTCAGACCATTACTGTTCAAATTAAATATCTACCCATTCAGCCCATTACTGTTCAAATCAAATATCTACCCATTCAGTCCATTACTGTTCAAATCAAATATCTACCCATTCAGTCCATTACTGTTCAAATTAAATATCTACCATTCAGTCCATTACTGTTCAAATCAAATATCTACCATTCAGTCCATTACTGTTCAAATTAAATATCTACCCATTCAGTCCATTACTGTTCAAATTAAATATCTACCCTTTAGCCCATTACTGTTCAAATTAAAGATCTAACATTCAGCCCATTACTGTTCAAATTAATGATCTACCATTCAGTCTATTACTGTTTATAAAATAAAAATACCATTCTACCATTATTCAAATTAAATATTACATTGTCCATTTCAAATTAAATATCTACCATTCAGACCATTACTGTTCAAATTAAATATCTACCCATTCAGCCCATTACTGTTCAAATCAAATATCTACCCATTCAGTCCATTACTGTTCAAATTAAATATCTACCCATTCAGTCCATTACTGTTCAAATTAAATATCTACCATTCAGTCCATTACTGTTCAAATCAAATATCTACCATTCAGTCCATTACTGTTCAAATTAAATATCTACCCATTCAGTCCATTACTGTTCAAATTAAATATCTACCCTTTAGCCCATTACTGTTCAAATTAAAGATCTAACATTCAGCCCATTACTGTTCAAATTAATGATCTACCATTCAGTCTATTACTGTTTATAAAATAAAATATCTACCATTCAGCCCATTACTGTTTAAAATCAAATATCTACCCATTCAGTCCATTACTGTTCAAATTAAATATCTACCCATTCAGTCCATTACTGTTCAAATTAAATATCTACCATTCAGACCATTACTGTTCAAATTAAATATCTACCCATTCAGCCCATTACTGTTCTAATCAAATATCTACCCATTCAGTCCATTACTGTTCAAATCAAATATCTACCCATTCAGTCCATTACTGTTCAAATTAAATATCTACCATTCAGTCCATTACTGTTCAAATCAAATATCTACCATTCAGTCCATTACTGTTCAAATTAAATATCTACCCATTCAGTCCATTACTGTTCAAATTAAATATCTACCCTTTAGCCCATTACTGTTCAAATTAAAGATCTAACATTCAGCCCATTACTGTTCAAATTAATGATCTACCATTCAGTCTATTACTGTTTATAAAATAAAATATCTACCATTCAGACCATTACTGTTCAAATTAAATATCTACCCATTCAGTCCATTACTGTTCAAATTAAATATCTACCCATTCAGCCCATTACTGTTCAAATCAAATATCTACCCATTCAGTCCATTACTGTTCAAATTAAATATCTACCCATTCAGTCCATTACTGTTCAAATTAATGATATCTACCATTCAGCCCATTAGTTCAAATTAAAATCTATTACATTCAGTTTACTGTTCAAATTAAATATCTACCCAAATAAAATATCTACCATTCAGACCATTACTGTTCAAATTAAATATCTACCCATTCAGTCCATTACTGTTCAAATTAAATATCTACCCATTCAGTCCATTACTGTTCAAATCAAATATCTATCCCATTCAGTCCATTACTGTTCAAATTAAATATCTACCCATTCAGTCCATTACTGTTCAAATTAAATATCTACCATTCAGACCATTACTGTTCAAATTAAATATCTACCCATTCAGTCCATTACTGTTCAAATTAAATATCTACCCTTTAGCCCATTACTGTTCAAATTAAAGATCTAACATTCAGCCCATTACTGTTCAAATTAAATATCTACCATTCAGTCCATTACTGTTCAAATTAAATATCTAACATTCAGCCCATTACTGTTCAAATTAAAGATCTACCCTTCAGCCCATTACTGTTCAAATTAAAGATCTAACATTCAGCCCATTACTGTTCAAATTAATGATCTACCATTCAGTCTATTACTGTTTATAAAATAAAATATCTACCATTCAGACCATTACTGTTCAAATTAAATATCTACCCATTCAGTCCATTACTGTTCAAATTAAATATCTACCCATTCAGCCCATTACTGTTCAAATCAAATATCTACCCATTCAGTCCATTACTGTTCAAATTAAATATCTACCCATTCAGTCCATTACTGTTCAAATTAAATATCTACCCATTCATTCAGACAAATTAAATATTACTGTCCATTTCAAATTAAATATCTACCCATTCAGCCCATTACTGTTCAAATCAAATATCTACCATTCAGTCCATTACTGTTCAAATTAAATATCTACCCATTCAGTCCATTACTGTTCAAATTAAATATTACCCTTTAGCCCATTACTGTTCAAATTAAAGATCTAACATTCAGCCCATTACTGTTCAAATTAAATATCTATTCCAATTACTTCAGCCCATTACTGTTCAAATTAAAGATCTAACAGCCCATTACTGTTCAAATCAAATATCTACCCATTCAGTCCATTACTGTTCACATTCACCAATTCAAATTAATGATACCATTCAGTCCAAAGATAAAATAAAATACCCATTCAGCCCATTACTGTTCAAATTAAATATCTACCCATTCAGATCCATTACTGTTCAAATTAATGATCTACCATTCAGTCTATTACTGTTTATAAAATACCAAACTGTTTAAAATCAAATATCTACCATTCAGACCATTACTGTTCAAATTAAATATCTACCCATTCAGCCCATTACTGTTCAAATTAAAATTAAATATCTACCCATTCAGCCCATTACTGTTCAAATCAAATATCTACCCATTCAGTTAGCCCATTACTGTTCAAATTAAATATCTACCCATTCAGTCCATTACTGTTCAAATTAATGATCTACCATTCAGTCTATTACTGTTTATAGAATAAAATATCTACCATTCAGACCATTACTGTTCAAAATAAATATCTACCCATTCAGTCCATTACTGTTCATCTACCCAACTGTTCAAATAAATATCTACCCATTCAGTCCATTACTGACCATTACTGTTCAAATTAAATATCTACCATTCAGTCCATTACTTTTGTCAACTTTATTATTGTTCCAACAAACCAGTTCAAACCGCGGTGAACACAATATTGAATATTACATTACAATGTTCAAATTAAATATCACATTAATATATTATTGACAGTACATTCATCTTCTGTTCTATCAACCCTCCCCATTCCCATTACTGTTCTATCTACCCATTGTCTCTGTTCAAATTAAATATCTACCATTGACCATTACTGTTCAAATTAAATATCTACCCTTCCTGTTCAAATCTATCTCTTTGTCTGTTGTATCTGTCCATTCAGTACCATTACTGTTCTTAAATATCTACCCATTCAGCCCATTACTGTTCAAATTAAATATCTACCCATTCAGCCCATTACTGTTCAAATCAAATATCTACCCATTCAGCCCATTACTGACAGTTAAATATCACATCTTACTGTTCAAATTAATGATCTACCATTCAGTCTATTACTGTTTATAGAATAAAATATCATTCAGACCTATAAATATCTCATTCTCTGTCTCTCTGTCTGTCATTCAGTCCATTGTCTGTCTACCTGTCCATTACTCTCATTCTCAATACTACACATAATATCTCTCTGCTCTCTCTCTCTCTCTCTACCTGTCTCTCTGTCATCTCTCTCTCTCTCTCTCTCTCTCTCTCTCTCTCTCTCTCTCTCTCTCTCTCTCTCTCTCTCTCTCTCTCTCTAACTCTCTTTCTTTCTTTCTACTCTCTGTTCAAATTTCTCTCTCTGTCTCTCTCTCTTTGATTCTCTGTGTGTGTCTCTCTCTGTCTGTCTGTCTCTCCCCTCACTCGCTCTTTCTCTCTGTGTCTCCTCCATATCTCTCTCTATAATATACACACACACCTTTCTTTCTCTGTCTTTGTCCCTCCCTCCTCCCATTCTTTCCTTCTGTCACTACTAGTCATGTTCTCGGTAAAGGTGACTACAAACGCGAGAGTGCATAAAATGGTGAATTTCAATGACCGCTTAACAACGCGGTGAAATAATGTGAGAACAACGTTAAGCCGACAAGAAGTTGTTGACTTTCACTATACATCAAACACAACAAATTTGTTTTGCCTTCTCGTAGCATCGTTGCTTTCTCCACATTTGGATTCAAACATTCCAACAATAAATGTGCGCACACATTTGACCCACTCACTACGCCCATGATGACACTACTGAATTGACATAATGACACAATGACAGGCCATGTCACTGTTGAAAGTTTTAACGACCGTACAAAAAGCTATAGAATAATTGTTTGAAAAGAAAACGATTGCTAGTGCAGTGCAGTTGATGAAATTAATCAGTCGACCATAACATCATTATCAGGCTCAAAGAATATTCCAATGCAAGCATTCCTCCTCGGAGTCTTGACATCTGAGTTTCTAAATCGAAGACAATGGATTCGGGAACAACTCCCAATCAAGCAACGCATTAATGTATCCATGGGAGACACGCCCATAAAACTAAATGGGGGGGGGGGTGCGGGGGGACATTCAATTCATTGCATCAAACCGATGAACACACACGTACAGAAACACACATCGCAAAGTTCCTCGTCCTGAATTCAGGTCTAGTCTAAGTCGTCTTCTAAAGCCGGCCATCCACGACGCAGGTTTCCCTCGAGGTGCGGCCTTGAGTCCTGGCCTTAAGGGGAGCCTTGAGGCCGCTTGCTAGAAAAGTGCCCATTCACAACGCAGGCTTGACATAGGCTTTCCCTATTCATTTAGTATGGCACCGCTTAGTAGTGTAGATGTTGTTGTCTCAAGCTTGGTGATTTTCGTTATTTTAAAAAGAAAAAGCGGAAACAAAAACCATCGATGTGGTGTAAACAATGGCTACTTCTGAGACAGAAACACACTCATACAAACTTGTTGAAGGAACTGACTGATTATACGTCTGATCACAGAACCTATCTGCGTATGGATGAGGATATATATTACCATCTTCTTGAAATGGTAGGCCCGTTTATTGAGAAACAGGATACAGTGATGCGGAAAGCAATAACACCACATGAAATACTGACCGCAGCATTGTGTTTTCTAGCGACGGGTCGATCTTTGGAAGATTTAAAATTCACTGCGTGGAATCTCTTATTTTCTTCAGCTCTTTCCTTAATGAACTTCTCATATTGTTTATTTTCTTTATTACCGAATCAAGATCAGCTTTCTTATCAACTTTGTGAACCAGTTGAATCAGGTTTTCATATGCTCTGTTTTTGAGTTGTCTGTTGCTATAGTCTTTACTTTTGATTCTCCGTAAACATTCATATTCTTTGTACGATTGAATAAATTCTAGAGTAAATTGTCTTGACCAAACCGACATGATTCTATGCTTGCTAGCTTCAACTAGCCTAGGCCTTGGATGAGTAATAACTGACTAGCATACAAACACATGCCTACATTAACTTTTTCAGTTTCGATTGTGTTTTTTTCCTAGAACTCATGACGCGCTGCATAGGTTGTACTAGCATACAAACACGTGCCTACATTAACTTGTTCAGTTTCGATTGTGTTTTTCCTAGAACTCATGACAAGCTGCATAGGTTTCCTTCCGCCTTTCTACCAGTTGTCTAGGGCAAGAATAATTCACTTTATATTTTAAGTTTGTAATACAAGTTAACCACTGTGTGTGGCGGGGGATGAGAGAGAGAGAGAGAGAGAGAGAGAGAGAGAGAGAGAGAGAGAGAGAGAGAGAGAGAGAGAGAGAGAGAGAGAGAGAGAGAGAGAGAGAGAGAGAGAGAGAGAGAGAGAGAGAGATATTCAGTCTCTTTTTATGTTTTTAAAAACCAAACAATTTATAATAATATATACGTATTTGGTATTTTCCCGCATTAAAATTCGACGCTGATTACGAATCTGAAGTCTAATTTCAATTTTATTAACTTTTATTTACCCGCATTTTTTTCTCCCTGTACCGTGGCCTAAAGGCGTGGCATAAAATATCTGTCGCCGACAGAATTCAAGAGGCCGGTGTGAGGCGGCCTCGAGGGTTGGAATTTTGGCCTGAACAGGCCTCATTCAGGCCAATTGAGGCCGCATTCAGGCCATGGAAAGGCCAAGCCTCAAGGGAAACCTGTGTCGTGGATGGCCGGCTTAAGGGGAGTCGGTAGTCCACAGGCAAGGTATCAGCCTCTCGACCAACAGGTAGTGTGTTCGATCTCCGCCGATGATTGAATCGTTTATCTTAGCAAAATTTACCCACTCTCGGCCCCCCCCCCTCCGCCCCATGGTTCAGGTAAGTGGATCGACATTTAGTCCCATTGGGGACGGGACTATAAGACTATAAAAAAGGTCCCGTGTGCAGATCACAACTCTATATGTACGTTCAAGATCCCTTGGCTGTTTACAGGGCAAAAATGAAAAATCCTACCAAAAACCCTAAGATCACCTTCGTTGTGGATGTGGTTAAATCAAATCAAATCAAGTAGCGTGTCTCCAAGTGGTACAAAACAAGGAACAGACATTATTTGAGTTACTCGTCACAACTTGTACTTGAATTACTTTCTACAACTTAATGCCAAGATTTGAATTACTTTCTACAACTTAATGCCAAGATTTGAATTACTTTCTACAACTTAATGCCAAGATTTGAATTACTTTCTACAACTTAATGCCAAGATTTGAATTACTTTCTACAACTTAATGCCAAGATTTGAATTACTTTCTACAACTTAATGCCAAGATTTGAATTACTTTCTACAACTTAATGCCAAGATTTGAATTACTTTCTACAACTTAATGCCAAGATTTGAATTACTTTTTACAACTTAATGCCAAGATTTGAATTACTTTCTACAACTTAATGCCAAGATTTGAATTACTTTCTACAACTTAATGCCAAGATTTGTTCTGCCTATGCCATGTGTTTGTCTCGGGTTTGTTCCTATTGGGCTTTACTTTCATTAATGTTTTTCCTTCTCTTTATACAACTAAGGAGCAACAATACTTAACTTCTTCCGTCATGCTGCTTCCCAAATTAATTGCAATACATAAAGCTGAACAGAAGAGAAGCTGTTCTTCATAGCAAGTCGAAAGTGACCATGTCCGCCACACATGGTGCTCTGTACATGTTATAGAGAGTCTAGTTCTAGTTCTAGTTTTAGTTTTAGTTCTAGTTCTGGTTTTAGTTCTAGTTCTAATTTTAGTTTTAGTTTTAGTTCTAGTTTAATTCCAAGTCCTGGCCATTCTAACTTAGGTTTACATGTCAGGAGAGTCTAGTTCTAGTTTAATTCCAAGTCCTGGCCATTCTAATTTCTAGCTTAACTAACTCAGGCCTTGGTAAAGTCGGTATGGGAAACGATGGCAAACCACAACATCGTTATTCTACCGTATGCCAGGTCAAATCAAAAGTCTTTTCCTGATTACCTTACGCCAAACTCTGAGTCGGCTACGGTTGCTTTGCTCTATACACGGTGGCATGTGGTACACCCAAAACAAAAAGACATGCCATGTGGTACACCCAAGACAAAAAGACATGTCGTGTGGTACACCCAAAACAAAAAGACATGTCATGTGGTACACCCAAAACAAAAAGACATGTCGTGTGGTACACCCAAAACAAAAAGACATGTCATGTGGTACACCCAAAACAAAAAGACACGTCATGTGGTACACCCAAGACAAAAAGATGTGTCATGTGGTACACCCAAAACAAAAAGACATGTCATGTGGTACACCCAAAACAAAAAGACATGTCATGTGGTACACCCAAAACAAAAAGACATGTCGTGTGGTACACCCAAAACAAAAAGATGTGTCATGTGGTACACCCAAAACAAAAAGACACGTCATGTGGTACACCCAAAACAAAAGACATGGCATGTGGTACACCCAAAACAAAAAGACACGTCATGTGGTACACCCAAAACAAAAAGACATGTCATGTGGTACACCCAAAACAAAAAGATGTGTCATGTGGTACACCCAAAACAAAAAGACATGTCATGTGGTACACCCAAGACAAAAAGACATGTCATGTGGTACACCCAAAACAAAAAGACATGTCATGTGGTACACCCAAAACAAAAAGACATGTCATGTGGTACACCCAAAAAAAAAGACATGTCATGTGGTACACCCAAAACAAAAAGAAAACACGTGTCATGTGGTACACCCAAAACAAACAAAAAACGTGTCATGTGGTACACCCAAAACAAAAAAAACGTGTCATGTGATACACCCAAAACAAACAAAAAACGTGTCATGTGGTACACCCAAAACAAACAAAAAACGTGTCATGTGGTACACCCAAAACAAACAAAAAACGTGTCATGTGGTACACCCAAAACAAACAAAAAACGTGTCATGTGGTACACCCAAAACAAAAAATGTGTCACGTGTCATGTGGTACACCCAAAAAAACAAAAAACGTGTCATGTGTTACACCCAAAACAAAAAGATGTGTGGTACACCCAAAACAAAAAGATATGTCATGTGGTACATCCAAAACAAAAATATGTGTCATGTGGTACACCCAAAACAAAAAGATTTGACATGTGGTACACCCAAAACAAAAAGACGTGTCATGTGGTACACCCAAAACAAAACAAAACGAGTCATGTGGAACACCCAAAACAAAACAAAACGAGTCATGTGGTACACCCAAAACAAAACAAAACGAGTCATGTGGTACACCCAAAACAAAACAAAACGAGTCATGTGGTACACCCAAAACAAAACAAAACGAGTCATGTGGTACACCCAAAACAAAGCAAAACGAGTCATGTGGTACACCCAAAACAAAAAGATCTGTCATATGGTACACCCAAAACAAAAAGATATGTCATCTGGTACATCCAAAACAAAAATATGTGTCATGTGGTACACCCAAAACAAAAGACGTCTCATGTGGTACACCCAAAACAAAAAGATATGTCATCTGGTACATCCAAAACAAAAATATGTGTCATGTGGTACACCCAAAACAAAAAGATATGTCATATGGTACATCCAAAACAAAAATATGTCTCATGTGGTACACCCAAAACAAAAAGATGTGTCATGTGGTATACCCAAAACAAAAAGATATGTCATATGGTACATCCAAAAACAAAAATATGTGTCATGTGGTACATCCAAAACAAAAAGATGTGTCATGTGGTACACCCAAAACAAAAAGATGTGTCATGTGGTACACCCAAAACATAAAGATGTGTCATGTGGTACACCCAAAACAAAAAGACATGTCATGTGGTACACCCAAAACATAAAGATGTGTCATGTGGTACACCCAAAACATAAAGATGTGTCATGTGGTACACCCAAAACATAAAGATGTGTCATGTGGTACACCCAAAACAAAAAGACATGTCATGTGGTACACCAAAAACAAAAAGATGTGTCATGTGGTACACCCAAAACAAAAAGATGTGTCATGTGGTACACAAAAGACAAAAAGATGTGTCATGTGGTACACCCAAAACAAAAATATGTGTCATGTGGTACACCCAAAACAAAACAAAACGAGTCATGTGGTACACCCAAAACAAAACAAAATGGACAAAAAAAAAGACGAGTCATGTGGTACATCCAAAACATAAAGATGTGTCATGTGGTACACCCAAAACAAAAAGATGTGTCATGTGGTACATCCAAAACAAAAAGATGTGTCATGTGTTACATCCAAAACAAAAAGATGTGTCATGTGGTACACCAAAAACAAAAAGATGTGTCATGTGGTACACCCAAAACAAAAAGATGTGTCATGTGGTACACCCAAAACAAAAAAAGATGTGTCATGTGGTACACCCAAAACAAAAATATGTGTCATGTGTTACACCCAAAACAAAAATATGTGTCATGTGGTACACCCAAAACAAAAATATGTGTCATGTGGTACACCCAAAACAAAAAGATGTGTCATGTGGTACACCCAAAACAAAAGATGTGTCATGTGTTACACCCAAAACAAAAGATGTGTCATGTGGTACACCCAAAACAAAAAGATGTGTCATGTGGTACACCCAAAACAAAAAGATGTGTCATGTGGTACACCCAAAACAAAAACAAAAAACAAAACCGTGTCATGTGGTACACCCAAAACAAAACAAAAACGTGTCATGTGGTACACCCAAAACAAAACAAAACCGTGTCATGTGGTACACCCAAAACAAAACAAAAACGTGTCATGTCATGTGGTACACCCAAAACAAAAAGATGTGTCATGTGGTACAACCAAAACAAAACAAAAACGTACACCCAAAACAAAAGTCATGTGGTACACCCAAACGTGTCATGTGGTACACCCAAAACAAAAACGTGTCATGTGGTACACCCAAAACAAAAGATGTGTCATGTGGTACACCCAAAACAAAAAAACACCCAAAACAAAAGATGTGTCATGTGATACACCCAAAACAAAAAGATGTGTCATGTGGTACACCCAAAACAAAAAGACACAAATAAAATGCAAAAATGACATTTAGTAGCTACATAAACGAACAACTGCATGGATTGGGGTTCATTTCTCTATTTGTACTGATTGCATTTTCAACCTGCACCTTAAAGATGGTACACGAGCTCTGACAAAATTGTTCAATCTTCATCTCTTCATTTGTCAACACCTCAACAACAAAAAACAATGTTTTAACAAAACACCTTTTTTCATTATTTTTATTCATGTGAATTGCACCAAAGAAAGACAGAAGAACACCAGCCCCAAAAGTAACGAAATAAATCTGTTAGATAAATTTATGAAATCCTATGCCCTTAAAATTTTGGGAAAAGCTAAAAGCACATACATGTAATATGTTTAAACCCTAACAATACAATAGAAGCACATAGACAGGTTGTGAAGCAGTGATGTGACCTCTGCAATTGAGCAGGTAAGAGAGACTGGTAATCATGTCTGTGTTGTGTCTTAATATTGAAACCGATAAAATGTTCATGACAACGCCCTCTTCTCTTCAGTCTCTAATTGAGAGCAGACATAGTCGTTGACTTTAGAAAGTTAAACCTATAATAATATTATCATTTTTAACCAAAACTAAATTAAAATTAAGTCAACCTAAACTGTAGTATCTCTAGCAAGAATAGAAACGAACGAAAAAGTTAACCTCTTCATGAATCATGGACAGCAAAGGGTTATTCTCAGACGTCAACACAAGATCCATGAAGTCCTTGGTACCTGATTTCAGAACCTGGAGTTTGATGGTAGGACCCTCTCCGTCCCCTGCCGGCCCTTTCTGACCGGAAGCGGAAACTTTACTATTATCGGGATTAGCCAAAAGGTCGTTGCTATTGGAGACAGCGATTTTGATGACATTGCCCTTGTCGATAAGTTGGCGCTCGTGGGCCATGGCAAGCTGGGTGATGACTCGTCTCTCAACCTGAACAATGGACAACGTGGATGCTTTTATTTTAGGTGTGTGTGTGAGTGTGTGTGTGTGAGTGTGTGTGTGAGTGTGTGTGTGTAAGTGTGTGTGTGAGTGTGTGTGTAAGTGTGTGTGTGTGTCTGTGGGTGCGTGTGTGTGTGTGTGTGTGGGTACGTGTAAGTGTGTGTGAGTGTATGTGTGTGTGAGTGTGTGTGGATGTGTGTGTGATAGTGTGTGTGTGTGGGTGTGTGTGGGTGCGTGTGTGTGTATTATGTGTGTGTGAGTGTGTGTGGGTGTGTATGTGTGTGAGTGTGTGTGGGTGCTTGTGTGTGTGCGTGTGTGTGTGTATTATGTGTGTGTTTGTGTGTATTGTATGTGTGAGTGTGTGTGTGCGTCTGTGTGTGTATTTTGTGTGTGTTTGTGTGTATGTGTGTGTGAGGATATGTGTGAGAGAGAGAAAGAAAGAAGAGAGAGAGAGAGAGAGAAAGAGACAGAGAGAGAAAAGAGAGAGAGAGAGAGAGAGAGAGAGAGAGAGAGAGAGAGAGAGAGAGAGAGAGAGAGAGAGAGAGAGAGGGGGAGAGAGAGAGAGAGAGAGACAGAGACAGAGATAGATAGATAGATAGATAGAGAGAGAGAGAGAGAGAGAGAGAGAGAGAGAGAGAGAGAGAGAGAGAGAGAGAGAGAGAGAGAGAGAGAGAGAGAGAGAGAGACTCAGGGACAGACAGACATACCGACAAACAGACAGACAGACAGACATTAACCGAAAAAAAATGTGTGTGTGTGCGTGTGTGTGTGTGTGTGTGTGATGGTAAACATAAGAGGAGAGAGTAAGAGAGAGTCTACCTGTAATACCAATAGGTCTACCTGTAAGAGAGAATGAGAGAGACCTGTAAGAGAGAGAGAGAGAGAGACCTTATGATGACTCATTAGGTCTTATCCCTGTAACTATCTAAAGGTGAATTTGTAAGTGAGATTATGATGACTACCTTGTAATTCGTATTGTGTTATACCTGTAATACCAATGGGTCTACCTGTAATACCAATAGGTCTACCTGTAATACCAATAGGTCCTACATGTAATACCAAATGGTCTACCTGTAATACCAATAGGTCTACCTGTAATACCAATAGGTCTACCTGTAATACCAATAGGTCTACCTGTAATACCAATGGTCTACCTGTAATACCAATAGGTCTACCTGTAATACCAATAGGTCTACCTGTAATACCAATAGGTCTACCTGTAATACCAATAGGTCCACATGTAATACCGATAGGTCTAAATTGGTCTACCGGTAATACCAATTGGTCTAAATGGGTCTACCGGTAATACCAATTGGTCTAAATGGGTCTACCTGTAATAACAATGGGTCTAAATGGATCTACCGGTAATACCAATTGGTCTAAACGGGTCTAGCTGTAATAACAATGGGTCTAAATGGATCTACCGGTAATACCAATTGGTCTAAATGAATCTACCTGTAATAAATATGGGTCTAAATGGATCTACCGGTAATACCAATTGGTCTAAATGGGTCTACCTGTAATAACAATGGGTCTAAATGGATCTACCGGTAATACCAATTGGTCTAAATGAATCTACCTGTAATAACAATGGGTCTAAATGGATCTACCGGTAATAACAATGGGTCTAAATGGATCTACCTGTAATAACAATGGGTCTAAATGGATCTACCTGTAATAACAATGGGTTTAAATGGATCTACCTGTAATACCAATTGGTCTAAATGAATCTACCTGTAATAACAATGGGTCTAAATGGATCTACCGGAAATACCATTTGATCTAAATGGATCTACCTGTTATAAATATGGGTCTAAATGGATCTACCGGTAATACCAATTGGTCTAAATGGGTCTACCTGTAATAACAATGGGTCTAAATGGATTTACCGGTAATACCAATTGGTCTAAATGGATCTACCTGTAATAACAATGGGTATAAATGGATCTACCTGTAATAAAAATGGGTCTAAATGGATCTACCTGTAATAACAATGGGTATAAATGGATCTACCTGTAATAACAATGGGTCTAAATGGATCTACCTGTAATAACAATTGGTCTAAATGGATCTACCTATACTAACAATGGGTCTAAATGGATCTACCTGTAATAACAATGGGTCTAAATGGATCTACCTGTAATAACAATGGGTATAAATGGATCTACCTGTAATAACAATGGGTCTAAATGGATCTACCTGTAATAACAATTGGTCTAAATGGATCTACCTGTAATAACAATTGGTCTAAATGGATCTACCTGTAATAACAATGGGTATAAATGGATCTACCTGTAATAACAATGGGTCTAAATGGATGTACCTGTAATAACAATTGGTCTAAATGGGTCTATCTATAATACCAATGGGTCTAAATGAATCTACCTGTAATAACAATGGGTCTAAATGGATCTACCTGTAATATCAATGGGTCTTAATAGGTCTATTTATAATAACAATGGGTCTAAATGGATCTACCTGTAATAACAATGGGTCTAAATGGATCTACCTGTAATATCAATGGGTCTAAATAGGTCTATCTATAATACAAATGGATCTATTCGGGACTACTAGTAATACGAATGGGTCTAATGGATATACAATGGGTACTAATGGGTCTACGAGTAATAATGATTGGTCAACCGAGAAATCTATAACTAAATGGCTCTACCGGCGATACTAATTGGTCTAGCGGTAATATTAATCTAAATGAACACCGGTAATATTTATGAGTCTACCGGTTTACTGATGGGTCTACCGTTATACTAATGGGTCTACCTTTATACTAATGGGTCTACCGTTATACTAATGGGTCTACCTTTATACTAATGGTTCCACCGTTATACTAATGGCCTACCGCTAATACTAATGGATCTACCGCTAATACTAATGGATCTACCGCTAATACTAATGGATCTAATGCCAATACTAATGTATCTACCGCTAACACTAATGGATCTACTGCTAATACTAATGGATCTACCGCTAATACTAATGGATCTACTGCTAATACACATGGATCTACCGGTAATACTAATGGGCCTACCGCTAACACTAATGGATCTATCACTAATACTCATTGATCTACCGGTAATACTAATGGGCCTACCGCTAATACTAATGGATCTACCGGTAATACTAATGGATCTACCGCTAATACTAATGGGCCTACCGGTAATACTAATGGATCTACCGGTAATACTAATGGATCTACCGGTAATACTAATGGCTTTACCGGTAATACTAATGGATCTACCGCTAATACTAATGGGCCTACCGGTAATACTAATGGATCTACCGCTAATACTAATGGATCTACCGGTAATACTCATGGATCTACCGGTAATACTAATGGATCTACCACTAATACTCATTGATCTACCGGTAATACTAATGGGCCTACCGGTAATACTAATGGATCTACCGGTAATACTAATGGATCTACCGCTAATACTAATGGATCTACCGCTAATACTAATGAATCTACCGCTAATACTAATGGATCTACCGGTAATACTAATGGATCTACCGGTAATACTAATGGGCCTACCGGTAATACTAATGGATCTACCGCTAATACTAATGGATCTACCGCTAATACTAATGGGCCTACCGCTAATACTAATGAATCTACTGCTATTACTAATGGATCTACCGGTAATACAAATGGATATACCGCTAATACTAATACTAATGGGCCTGCCGGTAATACTAATGGGCCTACCGGTAATACTAATGGGCCTACTATTAATACTCATGGATTTACCGGTAATACTAATGGATCTACCGGTAACACTAATGGATCTACCGGTAATGCTAATGGGCCTACTGCTAATACTCATGGATCTACCGGTAATAATAATGGGCCTACTGCTAATACTAATGGATCTACCGGTACTACTAATGGATCTACCGGTAATACTCATGGATTTACTGGTAATACTCATGGATCTACCGGTAATACTCATGGATCTACCGGTAATACTCTACGCTTTTCTACCGGTAATACTAATGAATCTACTGCTAATACTAATGGATCTACCACTAATATTAATGGATCTACTGCTAATACTAATGGATCTACCGCTAATATTAATGGATCTACTGCTAATCCTAATGGATCTACCGCTAATATTAATGGATCTACCGCTAATACTAATGGATCTACTGCCAATACTAATGGATTTACCGGTAATACTAATGGATCTACCGGTAATATTAATGGATCTACTGCTAATACTAATGGACCTACGGCTAATACTAATGGATCTACCGGTAATGCTAATGGACCTACGGCTAATACTAATGGATCTACCGGTAATACTAATGGGCATACCGGTAATACTAATGGATCTACGGCTAATACTAATGGATCTACCGGTAATGCTAATGGGCCTACTGCTAATACTCATGGATCTACCTGTAATACTAGTGGATACCGGCAATATTAATACCGCTAATACTAATGGATTTACCGGTAATACTAATGGATCTACCGTTAATGCTAATGGATCTACTGCTAATACTCATGGATCTACCTGTAATACTAATGGATCTACTGCTAATACTAATGGATCTACCGCTAATACTAATGGATCTACCGCTAATACTAATGGATCTACTGCTAATACTCATGGATCTACTGCTAATACTAATGGATCTACTGCTAATACTAATGGATCTACGGATCTACCGCTAATACTAATGGATCTACTGCTAATACTAATGGATCTACTGCTAATACTAATGGATCTACTGCTAATACTAATGGATTTACTGCTAATACTAATGGATCTACTGCTAATACTAATGGATTTACTGCTAATACTAATGGATCTACTGCTAATACTAATGGATTTAACGCTAATACTAATGGATCTACTGCTAATACTAATGGATCTACTGCTAATACTAATGGATTTACTGCTAATACTCATGGATCTACTGCTAATACTAATGGATTTACTGCTAATACTAATGGATCTACCGCTAATACTAATGGATCTACTGCTAATACTAATGAATCTACCGCTAATACTCATGGATCTACTGCTAATACTAATGGATCTACTGCTAATACTAATGGATCTACCGCTAATACTAATGGATCTACCGCTAATACTAATGGATCTACCGCTAATACTCATGGATCTACTGCTAATACTCATGGATCTACTGCTAATACTAATGGATCTACTGCTAATACTAATGGATCTACTGCTAATACTAATGGATCTACCGCTAATACTAATGGATCTACCGCTAATACTAATGGATCTACTGCTAATACTCATGGATCTACCGCTAATACTAATGGGCCTACCGCTAATACTTATGGGCCTACCGCTAATACTCATGGATCTACCGCTAATACTAATGGGCCTACCGCTAATACTAATGGACCTACCGCTAATACTAATGGATCTACCGGTAATACTCATGGATCTACCGGTAATACTAATGGATCTACCGGTAATACTCATGGATCTACCGGTAATACTAATGGATCTACCGGTAATACTCATGGATCTACCGCTAATACTAATGGATCTACCGGTAATACTCATGGATCTACCGCTAATACTAATGGATCTACCGGTAATACTCATGGATCTACCGGTAATACTAATGGATCTACCGGTAATACTCATGGATCTACCGGTAATACTAATGGATATACTGTTAATACTAATGGATCTACCGGTAATACTAATGGATATATCGGTAATACTAATGGATCTACCGGTAATACTCATGGATCTACCGCTAATACTAATGGATCTACCGGTAATACTCATGGATCTACCGGTAATACTAATGGACGTACTGTTAATACTCTTCGATCTACCGGTAATACTAAAGGATATATCGGTAATACTAATGGATCTACTGCTAATACTAATGGATCTACTGTTAATACTAATGGGCCTACTGCTAATACTAATGGGCCTACTGCTAATACTAATGGGCCTACTGCTAATACTCTTCGATCTACCGGTAATACTAATGGATATATCGGTAATACTAATGAATCCACTGCTAATACTAATGAGCCTACTGCTAATACTAATGAGCCTACTGCTAATACTAATGGGCCTACTGCTAATACTAATGGGCCTACTGCTAATACTAATGAGCCTACTGCTAATATTAATGGGCCTACTGCTAATACTAATGGGCTTACTGCTAATACTAATGAGCCTACTGCTAATACTAATGGGCCTACTGCTAATACTAATGGGCTAATACTAATGAGCCTACTGCTAATATTAATGGGCCTACTGCTAATACTAATGGATCTAATGCTAATACTAATGGATCTACCGTTAATACTAATGGATCTATCGGTAATACTAATAGATCTACCGTTAATACTAATGGATCTACCGGTAATACTAATGGATCTAACGGTAATACTAATGGATCTACCGGTAATACTAATGGGCTTACTGCTAATACTCATGGATCTGCCGGTAATACTAATGGATCTATCGGTAATACTAATGAGCCTACCGCTAATACTCATGGATCTACCGGTAATACTAATGGATCTACCGATAATACTCATGGATCTACCGGTAATACTCACGGATCTACCGGTAATACTTATGAATCTACTGCTAATACTAATGGATCTACCACTAATATTAATGGATCTACTGCTAATACTAATGGATCTACCGCTAATATTAATGGATCTACCGCTAATACTAATGGATCTACTGCCAATACTAATGGATTTACCGGTAATACTAATGGATCTACCGGTAATACTAATGGATCTACCGCTAATACTAATGGATTTACTGGCTAATACTAATGGATCTACCGGTAATACTAATGGATCTACCGGTAATACTAATGGATTTACCGGTAATACTACGATTTTCTACCGGTAATACTAATGGATCTACGGCTAATACTAATGGATCTACCGGTAATATTAATGGATCTACGGCTAATACTAATGGATCTACCGCTAATATTAATGGATCTACCTAATCCTAATGGATCTACGGCTAATACTAATGGATCTACCGGTAATACTAATGGGCCTACTGCCAATACTAATGGATTTACCGGTAATACTAATGGATCTACCGGTAATATTAATGGATTTACTGCTAATACTAATGGACCTACGGCTAATATTAATGGATCTACTGCTAATGCTAATGGATCTACGGCTAATACTAATGGATCTACCGGTAATACTAATGGGCATACCGGTAATACTAATGGATCTACTGCTAATACTAATGGATCTACTGCTAATACTCATGGATCTACCGCTAATACTCATGGATTTACTGCTAATACTAATGGATCTACTGCTAATACTAATGGATTTACTGCTAATACTAATGGATCTACTGTTAATATTAATGGATCTACTGCTAATACTCATGGATCTACTGCTAATACTAATGGATCTACTGCTAATACTCATGGATCTATGGATCTACCGCTAGTACTAATGGATCTACTGCTAATACTAATGGATCTACTGCTAATACTCATGGATCTACCGCTAATACTCATGGATTTACTGCTAATACTAATGGATCTACTGCTAATACTAATGGATTTACTGCTAATACTAATGGATCTACTGCTAATACTAATGGATTTAACGCTAATACTAATGGATTTACTGCTAATACTAATGGATCTACTGCTAATACTAATGGATTTACTGCTAATACTCATGGATCTACTGCTAATGCTAATGGATTTACTGCTAATACTCACGGATCTACCGGTAATACTAATGGGCAGCTAACACTAATGAATCTAATACTCATGAATCTACCGCTAATACTAATGGATCTACCGCTAATACTAATGAATCTACCGCTTGGACACTCATGGATCTACCGCTAATACTAATGGATCTACCGCTAATACTAATGGATCTACTGCTAATACTAATGGATCTACTGCTAATACTCATGGATCTACTGCTAATACTCATGGATCTACTGCTAATACTAATGGATCTACCGCTAATACTAATGGGCCTACCGCTAATACTTATCAATCTACCGCTAATACTAATCAATCTACCGCTAATACTAATGGACCTACCGCTAATACTAATGGATCTACCGCTAATACTAATGGATCTACCTGTAATACTAATGGATCTACCGGTAATACTAATGGATCTACCGGTAATGCTAATGGATCTACCGGTAATACTAATGGATCTACCGGTAATACTAATGGATCTACCGGTAATACTAATGGATCTACCGCTAATACTAATGGATCTACCGCTAATACTAATGGATCTACCGGTAATACTAATGGATCTACCGGTAATACTAATGGATCTACCGGTAATACTAATGGACGTAATACTAATGGACGTAAAAACTCTTCGATCTACCGGTAATACTAATGGATATATCGGTAATACTAATGGATCTACCGGTAATACTCATGGATCTACCGCTAATACTAATGGATCTACCGGTAATACTCATGGATCTACCTGTAATACTAATGGACGTACTGTTAATACTCTTCGATCTACCGGTAATACTAAAGGATATATCGGTAATACTAATGGATCTACTGCTAATACTAATGGATCTACTGTTAATACTAATGGGCCTACTGCTAATACTAATGGGCCTACTGCTAATACTAATGGGCCTACTGCTAATACTCTTGGATCTACCGGTAATACTAATGGATATATCTGCTAATACTAATGAATCCACTGCTAATACTAATGAGCCTACTGCTAATACTAATGAGCCTACTGCTAATACTAATGAGCCTACTGCTAATACTAATGGGCCTACTGCTAATACTAATGGGCCTATCTGCTAATATTAATGGGCCTACTGCTAATACTAATGGGCTTACTGCTAATACTAATGAGCCTACTGCTAATACTAATGGGCCTACTGCTAATACTAATGGGCCTACTGCTAATACTAATGAGCCTACTGCTAATATTAATGGGCCCACTGCTAATACTAATGGATCTAATGCTAATACTAATGGATCTACCGTTAATACTAATGGATCTATCGGTAATACTAATAGATCTACCGTTAATACTAATGGATCTACCGGTAATACTAATGGATCTAACGGTAATACTAATGGATCTACCGGTAATACTAATGGGCTTACTGCTAATACTCATGGATCTGCCGGTAATACTAATGGATCTATCGGTAATACTAATGAGCCTACCGCTAATACTCATGGATCTACCGGTAATACTAATGGATCTACCGGTAATACTCATGGATCTACCGCTAATACTAATGGATCTACCGGTAATACTTATGCTAATACTAATGGATCTACCACTAATATTAATGGATCTACTGCTAATACTAATGGATCTACGGCTAATATTAATGGATCTACCGCTAATACTAATGGATCTACTGCCAATACTAATGGATTTACCGGTAATACTAATGGATCTACCGGTAATATTAATGGATCAACTGCTAATACTAATGGACCTACGGCTAATACTAATGGATCTACCGGTAATGCTAATGGACCTACGGCTAATACTATTAATACTAATGGATCTACCGGTAATACTAATGGGCATACCGGTAATACTAATGGATCTACGGCTAATACTAATGGATCTACCGGTAATGCTAATGGACCTACGGTTAATACTAATGGATCTACCGGTAATACTAATGGGCATACCGGTAATGCTAATGGACCTACGGCTAATACTAATGGATCTACCGGTAATGCTAATGGGCCTACTGCTAATACTCATGGATCTACTGCTAATACTAATGGATCTACTGCTAATACTCATGGATCTACCGCTAATACTAATGGATCTACTGCTAATACTAATGGATCTACTGCTAATACTCATGGATCTACCACTAATACTCATGGATTCACTGCTAATACTAATGGACTCTAATACTAATGGATCTACTGCTAATACTAATGGATCTACTGCTAATACTAATGGATTTACCGCTAATACTAATGGATCTACTGCTAATACTAATGGATCTACTGCTAATACTAATGGATTTACTGCTAATACTCACGGATCTACTGCTAATACTAATGGATTTACTGCTAATACTCATGGATCTACCGGTAATACTAATGGATCTACCGCTAACACTAATGGATCTACCGCTAATACTAATGGATCTACCGCTAATACTAATGGGCCTACCGCTGACACTAATGAATCTACCGCTAATACTCATGGATCTACCGCTAATACTAATGGGCCTACAGCTAATACTAATGGATCTACTGCTAATACTAATGGATCTACTGCTAATACTCATGGATCTACTGCTGATACTAATGGATCTACTGCTAATTGCTAATACTCATGGATCTACCGCTAATACTAATGGGCCTACCGCTAATACTCATGGATCTTGCTAATACTAATGGGCCTACCGCTAATACTAATGGATCTACCGCTAATACTCATCGATCTACCGCTAATACTAATGGATCTACGCTAATACCAATGGATCTACCGCTAATACTAATGGATCTACTCATGGATCTAATACTCATGGATCTACCGGTAATACTAATGGATCTACTAATGGATCTACCGGTAATACTCATGGATCTACCGCTAATACTAATGGATCTACCGGTAATACTCATGGATCTACCGCTAACACTAATGGATCTACCGGTAACACTCATGGATCTACCGGATACTAATGGACGTACTGTTAATACTCTTCGATCTAGCGGTAATACTAATGGATATATCGGTAAAACTAATGGATCTACCGGTAATACTCATGGATCTACCGCTAACACTAATGGATCTACCGGTAATACTCATGGATCTACCGCTAATACTAATGGATCTACCGGTACTACTCATGGATCTACCGGTAATACTAATGGACGTACTGTTAATACTCTTCGATCTACCGGTAATACTAATGGATATATCGGTAATACTAATGGATCTACTGCTAATACTAATGGATCTACTGCTAATACTAATGGGCCTACTGCTAATACTAATGGGCCTACTGCTAATACTAATGGGCCTACTGCTAATACTCTTCGATCTACCGGTAATACTAATGGATATATCGGTAATACTAATGAATCTACTGAATACTAATTAGCCTGCTAATACTAATGGGCCTACTGCTAATACTAATGGGCCTACTGCTAATACTAATGGGCCTACTGCTAATACTAATGGGCTTACTGCTAATATTAATGAGCCTACTGCTAATACTAATGGGCCTACTGCTAATACTAATGGGCCTACTGCTAATACTAATGAGCCTACTGCTAATATTAATGGGCCTACTGCTAATACTAATGGATCTAATGCTAATACTAATGGATCTACCGTTAATACTAATGGATCTATCGGTAATACTAATAGATCTACCGTTAATACTAATGGATCTACCGGTAATACTAATGGATCTACCGGTAATACTAATGGATCTACGTTAATATTAATGGATCTACTGTTAATACTCATGGATCTACTGCTAATACTCATGGATCTACCGCTAATACTCATGGATCTACCGCTAATACTAATGGATCTACTGCTAATACTAATGGATCTACTGCTAATACTCATGGATTTACCACTAATACTCATGGATTTACTGCTAATACTAATGGATCTACTGCTAATACTAATGGATTTACTGCTAATACTAATGGATTTACTGCTAATACTAATGGATCTACTGCTAATACTAATGGATCTACTGCTAATACTAATGGATCTACTGCTAATACTAATGGATTTACTGCTAATACTCACGGATCTACTGCTAATACTAATGGATTTACTGCTAATACTCATGGATCTACCGGTAATACTAATGGGCCTACCGCTAACACTAATGAATCTACCGCTAATACTCATGGATCTACCGCTAATACTAATGGGCCTACCGCTAATACTAATGGATCTACTGCTAATACTAATGGATCTACTGCTAATACTCATGGATCTACCGCTAATACTAATGGGATCTACCGCTAATACTAATGGATCTACCGCTAATACTAATGGATCTACCGCTAATACCAATGGACCTACCGCTAATACTAATGGATCTACCGGTAATACTCATGGATCTACCGCTAATACTAATGGATCTACCGCTAATACCAATGGATCTACCGCTAATACTAATGGATCTACCGGTAATACTCATGGATCTACCGCTAATACTAATGGATCTACTGGTAATACTCATGGATCTACCGCTAATACTAATGGATCTACCGGTAATACTCATGGATCTACCGCTAATACTAATGGATCTACCGGTAATACTCATGGATCTACCGCTAATACTAATGGATCTACCGGTAATACTCATGGATCTACCGGTAATACTAATGGATCTACCGGTAATACTCATGGATCTACCGGTAATACTAATGGATCTACCGGTAATACTCATGGATCTACCGCTAATACTAATGGATCTACCGGTAATACTCATGGATCTACCGCTAATACTAATGGATCTACCGGTAATACTCATGGATCTACCGGTAATACTAATGGACGTACTGTTAATACTCTTCGATCTACCGGTAATACTAATGGATATATCGGTAATACTAATGGATCTACTGTTAATACTAATGGATCTACCGCTAATACTAATGGGCCTACCGGTAATACTAATGGATCTACTGCTAATACTAATGGATCTACCGGTAATACTCATGGATCTACCGCTAATACTAATGGATCTACTGTTAATACTCATGGATCTACCGGTAATACTAATGGATCTACCGGTAATACTAATGGATCTACCGGTAATACTAATGGATCTACTGTTAATACTAATGGATCTACCGGTAATACTAATGGATATATCGGTAATACTAATGGATCTACTGCTAATACTCTTCGATCTACCGGTAATACTAATGGATATATCGGTAATACTAATGAATCTACTGTTAATACTAATGGATCGATCTACCGCTAATACTAATGGATATATCGGTAATACTAATGGATATATCGGAATCTACTGCTAATACTAATTTGCCTACTGCTAATACTAATGAGCCTACTGCTAATACTAATGGGCCTACTGCTAATACTAATGGGCCTACTGCTAATACTAATGAGCCTACTGCTAATATTAATGGGCCTACTGCTAATACTAATGGGCTTACTGCTAATACTAATGAGCCTACTGCTAATACTAATGGGCCTACTGCTAATACTAATGGATCTAATGCTAATACTAATGGATCTACCGTTAATACTAATGGATCTATCGGTAATACTAATAGATTTACCGTTAATACTAATGGATCTACCGGTAATACTAATGGATCTACCGGTAATACTAATGGATCTACCGGTAATACTAATGGGCTTACTGCTAATACTCATGGATCTGCCGGTAATACTAATGGATCTATCGGTAATACTAATGAGCCTACCGCTAATACTCATGGATCTACTGGTAATACTAATGGATCTACCGGTAATACTAATGGATCTGCCGGTAATACTAATGGATCTACTGGTAATACTAATGGGCCTACCGCTAATACTCATGGATCAACCGGTAATACTAATGGGCCTACCGCTAATACTCATGGATCTACCGGTAATACTAATGGGCATACCGCTAATACTCAAGATCTACCGGTAATACTTATGGGCCTACCGCTAATACTCATGGATCTACCGGTAATAATAATGGTCCTACCACTAATACTCATGGATCTACTGGTAATACTAATGGATCTACCGGTAATACTAATGGATCTACCGGTAATACTAATGGATCTGCCGGTAATGCTCTACCGGTAATACTACCGGCAATACTATTGTGTTTACCGGTAATACTAATGGGTCTAACGGCAATATTAATGGATATACCGGTAATACCCATGGGTCTACAGGTAACACTAAGGGGTCTACGGTAACACTAATGGGTCTAAGGTAACACTAATGGGTCTACTGGCAATACTAATGGATATACCGGTAATACCCATGGGTCTACCGGAGCACTAATGGGTCTAACGGTAACACTAACGGGTCTACTGCTGGGGAGGTGGGGGGGGGTGGTGTCCGTAACAATGCATGTCTAACGCAAAGCAAAGTCATACTACTTTCTTTCTTTATCAGATATCAGGTCCCATTCCACATTTCAGTGTATGGGTTCAGATGCCCGAGATGATCTTTCTCCAGGATGCCCTGTCCTGGCATTTTCTGTTTCTTACAAAAATGTTAAATTTCTATTTTATTTTTCGATGCCTCTTTTATATCTTCTTCCCACTTTCTCCGAGGTCTGCCTTTTGGTCTTTTACCTTGGGATTTAGCTATTCTATTGTTATTCATTCTGTTTACATACCCAAACCATCTCAATCGATTTATTTTTCTATCTTAGTTTTTATGCCATCTGCTTTGATTTGATCTCTTATTGTTGTGTTTCTGATTTTGTCTCCTTTAGTTTCCCCTACTACTCTTCTTAGATATTTCATTTCAGCTGCCTGTACTCTACTGTATTCCCTACTGTCTAAGGTTCAGATTTCACTGCTATAAAGGCGAGTAGGACAATAAACTATGTTGTATATTAACTGCCATTTTGGTTTTTGTTGACAATTCTTGTTTACCTACAAATGCCCTTCCTAGATGGTTATATATTGCACTTGCCTTTTGTATTCTCTGGTTGATTTCTTTTCTTAGTTTTCCCTCAGAGTTAATCGTTACACCTAGGTAATTGTAGCTGTGAACTTGTTCTTAATTCTCCCTGCCCAATTTAAGACTTTGTGTTTTAGCATCCCTAGTTACTAGCATTGTTTTGGTTTTCTTTGCATTTACTCTCATTCCTCTTTTATTTAGTTCATTGTTCATAATGTTGATATTCGACTGAAGGTCACTTTCTGATTTTCCAAACAGAATTAAATCATCGGCAAATGAAAGCATTGATACATTTACTGGTTTAAGCTTCCACATACCTACATTCATTATTTTCATTTTTGATGATGCCTTTGCAACAGAATCCAAAAATGTGATAAACAAAAGAGGACTTAGGATACAACCCTGTGTTGTCCCCATATCTACATCAAATTCTGCAAATATGTTTCCAGCTACTCTCGCTGCACATGTTGGTTTATTGTAAAAACTTTTAATGGCTTCTACTAAATTTTGCTCTACATTGTACTCTTTTAAGGAATGTCATAGTTCGTCCCTCCTCACAGTGTCAATAGCCTTTTTTAGATCTATAAAAAACAGGTGCAAGTCAACATTTCTCTCAAGGAGAGTCTAATTGTAAATATGTGATCTTGTACGCTTCGTCCTGGTCTAAATCCACTCTGGTGCTCTTCAATCTGATTCTCTACTCTTTTCCTTAGTCTCATTTCCAGTATTTTGGCATACACTTTTCCTGGTACGCTAAATAGTGACATCCCTCCATAGTTTGAACATTCCATAATTGATTCTTTCTTATGTATTGGTACTACCGTTCCTTTTTCCACATGTTTGGACTTCCATGTTTGTTGGCATATTGCATGTAGTAGTTTGTCTGCCTCTCTGCCTTGGTTTTTAATCATTTCTGGATAAACTTGATCTGCTCCTGGGGCTTTTCCTAATTTCATTTTTCTTATAGCTGTTTGGAGTTCTTCCATTGAGATATCTGCATCTTCAGCTATCTCCTCTGGATTACTTGTTACTTTCACTAATTGATCTTTACACCTTGTTTCATATGTTCTGGAGAGATTATGTAATTGGTGAAAATACTTTCTCCACGCTTCCATGATTTGGCTGTCTTCTTTCATTATTTCTCTTTTGGCATTCTTAATTTGTCATATTGGGCATGCTTTGGTCTTTCTCATGCTCTTCATTGCCCCCCCCCCCCCCCCCCCGAATAGCTTTTGACTTCCTAAATAGCTTTCTTGAAGTCTTTGTCAAAACTCTTCCCATTGTTCCTGTTTTGCTTTCCTCACTTCCTCTTTGGCGATAGTTCTTTTATTCTTGTAATCTATCCTATTCTCTGGTCTTTTTATTTGCAAGTATTTCTTCCAGGCGTCCTTATTTTCTTTGATCTTAGTTTTGACATTCTCATTCCATCATGCTGTTCTTTTCGCATCTCCTATAATTTGTTTCCTAACACAGACCTCTTCAGTACAACTGAGGAGTGTTTCTTTATACACTTGCCATTTTTCTTCTATTGTGCTATCAGTCAGATCCATCTGCCTTTCATTGATAAATCTTTTTATCCTAGATTGGTATATCTCTTTTACTATTGGTTTATTTAGTTCCTCTCTTTTGAGTTTAGTAGCTTTCTTCTCTTTCCTTTTCTGTTTGTTTTCTTCAGTCAGTAATCTCATTTTGGCAATCACTAGGTGATGATCACTAAACATTTCTGCTCCTCTGTTCACTCTTGCATCCAATGTACTGTAAAAAAAAAGGAGCTGCTAACTATTATGTAGTCTATCATTGACTTTTCACACCTGTCTTCATTTAATCTTGTATATTTGTGAATATCTTTAGGAGGAAAAAAGGTGTTGGCTATTTTCATTTTTTTCTTTAGGCAAAAATCTATTAGTCTCTTTCCAATTGGAGAAGTTGTTGTCTCTCCTTCTTTACCTATTACTCCTCCTGATGTTTCTATATTGTTGCCTACTCTAGCGTTTAAATCTCCTAAAACAATTAGTTCCTGTTTGAGTTTAAAATTCTCTGCAGCTATTTGTAAATCATTTTCGAAGGTATCTTTTTCTTCTTCAGTGGCGTCTTCGTTTGGTTCATAAGCTATTAATAATTTAATTTCTCTTCCTTTTGGTTAAATATTTACCTCTAACAGCCGTGGGCTTATAAATTTCCAGCTTTCTAGTAGCTTTTCGTGCCTTTTATGCACTAGTAGATTTACTCCTGGTCTAGCTCTATCCTTAACATATATTCCTGAGAAGATTAAAATATGATTTGGTCCTATAATTTCTATTCCTTGTCTTTTTTGCTTTGTTTCTGTAATAGCCAAAATATCTACTTTGAATTTTTCCATTTCTTCAACTAATTCTAATTCTTTTCCATTCATTGCTGACGACAATCCTTGAACTTGGTCTCGGTAAGACTCAATGAGAATTGCTTGGGCTCAAAAAATCTAATGTCAAACCTCAAATCCCGAAAATGCAACTCTAACCTAACCACGAGAAACGGCAATTCCTCGCCAATCTGGACTGCTGACCATCTGGAAACACGTGCGCCAGCCGAAATAAGAAACAGTGGAGGGGGTGGCGGAGATCGAAGTGAGAGAAAGGAATGGGGAGGAATAATTGAAGGTGTGGTGTTGCCAAGAGGTGACTGGTGATGAAATGCTGATTACGTGGGCTCCGCGTTTAGAATCTAGATCTAAGTCTTTTAGGAAAATGAAGATCATCGGGAGGAAAACTTTCGCCAATCATCATCTGCTGAAACAGTCGTAGCGTCTTTCGAAATCGTTCAAATGACGGCTAAGGCGAAAAACTCAACATTACTCAAACCATGCTAAAGGAAAAGCAGCTGCTAGTCTTGGGGAAGTGAACAGCAAGAGCTGCTAGTCTTGGGGAAGTGAACAGCAAGAGCTGCTAGTCTTGGGGAAGTGAACAGCAAGAGCTGCTAGTCTTGGGGAACTGAACAGCAAGAAGCTAGCCAAGGTTTCCATTCTTCGAATTTACGATCAAAACACGATCGACAAACTCACAGAGCATATCGAATTCCAAGTTGTTGGAAAATACGTGCATCACCTTTTTACCCCATTCCGTGTGATGAGACAATGGGTGTTGCCCAATTATTGTCTCAGTTGCTGGTCTACGATCGTTTTGATGGATTGACTTCAATTCATGAGGAAATTAATGTTGTTCTGTCTACCCCTTGAAACGACTAATAAAGCAGAAGATGCGTTTGAAATATTATATTGCCTCGTACTTCGGCTGTAATGCCAAGAAATGAGAGAAGCTTGTGGGTCGCTGCACTGGTGGCGCCACTTCAACTTCAATGCTTGGATCTCGGAGGGGCTTTATTACCAGGGTGAGGCAGAGGGGCCCCAACGTAGTTGAAACTCAATGTGTACTCCATAGGAAAGCTATGGCCTTGACAACTATTCCTGCTGCCATAGACAAAATACTGGACATTGCCATACGGGTGGTCAACTAGTTAACTCAAAGCGTCAAAGCAAGGTATGTCAATTCAAGGTATGTCAATTCAAGGTATGTCAATTCAAGGTATGTCAATTCAAGGTATGTCAAAGCAAGGTATGTCAATTCAAGGTATGTCAAAGCAAGGTATGTCAATTCAAGGTATGTCAAAGCAAGGTATGTCAATTCAAATTCAAAGCAAGGTATGTCAAAGTCAATTCAAGGTATGTCAATTCAAGGTATGTCAATTCAAGGTATGTCAGCAAGGTATGTCAATTCAAGGTATGTCAATTCCATGTCAATTCAAGGTATGTCAATTCAAGGTATGTCAATTCAAGGTATGTCAATTCAAGGTATGTCAATTCAAGGTTGTTTGCTATGATGGGCAAGGATAACGATTCCAATCATGAGACCCCGGCTGTTTGGTGACTGTCCAAGAATAGTATGGTGGCTTGTATTTACAAGCTCAAGGAGGAAGAAGAATAGTATGGTGACTTGTATTTACAAGCTGAAGGAGGAAGAAGAATAGTATGGTGACTTGTATTTACAAGCTCAAGGAGGAAGAAGAATAGTATGGTGACTTGTATTTACAAGCTGAAGGAGGAAGAAGAATAGTATGGTGACTTGTATTTACAAGCTGAAGGAGGAAGAAGAATAGTATGGTGACTTGTATTTACAAGCTGAAGGAGGAAGCTGATTTGGCTCAAGGAGGAAGAATAGTAGATTTACAAGCTCAAGGAGGAAGAAGAATAGTATGGTGACTTGTATTTACAAGCTCAAGGAGGAAGAAGAATAGTATGGTGACTTGTATTTACAAGCTCAAGGAGGAAGAAGAATAGTATGGTGACTTGTATTTACAAGCTCAAGGAGGAATGAACAACTTTAGTATGGTGACTTGTATTTACAAGCTCAAGGAGGAAATGAGCTCAGGGAAGACAAGATCTTCTGCTTTCATTTACATCAGAGGGATTTCAACTGACATTGGCATACCCGGTCGACATTTTCAAAGCCCTGTATGGCCTCAATCAATCAGCACTTTCATGGAAAGATTAACAATCGCATTGATCTCTACAATGTCGACGCAACCCTCGAAAAAAACAGATTCATATGAATGGCGAGTTGAAGGCGAAGTGGAAGGCCATATTCTTGGAATAAGAATTTGAGCGTTACTTTCCAAATATGGAGAACACTGAAAACCCAGAATGGCAAATGACTAGGAATCTCTTTCGTAGAAACGAGGACATTCTGCTTGACAATTTGCAGGAGGAATACTTGGGAGAGGAATTGCAACTCCACGACAAAAACGACTTGGAAGCCATGCCTCTCAATGATGTCTGGGTGAAAGTATTTGTGCTGCACTTGTAAATGTACAGACAAAAGCCTGGAACAAGCTTGAAAGTGAAGCCGACTTGCGAAGCGCATTGACCTCAACAAAAGCTCGAATTCAACACCTAGCTTGAAAATACAGCTCCATCCTTCCCATGTCACGGGGAAATTGGATTGAAAATTAAATGTGTGCTTTTCAACGTATGTTCTTGGGTGCCAGTTCTGATGGAAGGTGTCAAGAAGAGGGTGGCCTAAAAAGTTTAAGAACTCCTGTGATATAAATTACATAGAATAATAATAGTGATAATATAATAATAATAACAATAATAATAATAATAATAATAATAATAATAATAATAATAATAATAATAATAATGATGATGATGACAATAATAATAATATTCTTCTTATTTTTTAAAATAGTTCATGGAGCCCTTCCTTATTGTGCATAATTCCAATGCTTTTTTAAATTGCCAAAGACTACAGATCTAAGCAGGGGTTGTAAAATTGCCTTTATACATTTTATAGTTGCAAAATGTATTAATGCAGTATACTTAACCAATTTTTTTTATTAATGCCAAGCCCATTTGTGAGTAATTCAACTTTCAAAAGTTCCCAAATTTAAAATGATGTAAAAAATGGGATCCCTTTCGGCCTCTTTCTAGCATCACTTTTTTCTATGTCCTATTTTTCAGAACAAAATTATGATCGACACAAAGATCCAGTTTCAGATCAGCGTATTTCTAGATCGAGATCGAGATTCTATCTGCAGTACAGTATAAACACATTGATTGAAACATGAACGAAGAAAAGACTTCAATCTCAACCTAGCTCCAGATCACATATCAAATGGTGAATCGAAGACAAGAAAAGCAAAACAAAAGATCTATGTCAGCACTCGCTTGAATGTCATATAATTTTTTAAACCCAAGTAGCAAGCAGCCACCCTGGCTGAATGTTTCGTGGAGTGGGCGACGCAATTCTGATTCCATCGGTCTGGGTTCGAACCGAAAGGCAAAGAAAAATATTTGTTTTTAATTATTCATAGCTTTTCTTCTTATTCATATTGTTTTTTAGTTGCTCATAACCACGCAGGGCTTGGGTTTGGTTCTAAGGTTTTGTAGAAATGTTTTAAAGCCATCACGATTTGCCAAAGTTCATATGGTACACATAGTTTTCTAGGGGTAGAACTAGAATGTCTTTCTAATATTTACACATGGAATACAATAGTGTAACATCTTCTATTATTCAACCTGAGGGCACAAACAAAAGTTTTGATAAACATTTTATATACAAGGTAATCGGTTGACTCGGCAGTGCCTGGCGTCTATAGCTAGTAGTAATATGATAATAATAATAATAATGATAATGATAATAATAATGATAATGATACTAATAATAATGATAATGATAATAATAATGATAATGATAATGATAATGATAAATATAATGATAATGATAATGATAATGATGATAATGATAATAATAATGATAATAATAATGATAATGATACTAATAATAATGATAATGATACTAATAATAATGATAATGATAATGATAATGATAATGATAATGATAATGATACTAATAATAATAATAATAAATAATGATAATAATAATAATAATAATAATAATAATAATAATAATGATAATAATAATGACAATGATAATAATAATGATAATGATAATAATAATAATGATAATGATAATAATAATGATAATGATAATGATGATGATGATGATTATATAGACATTATGACATATCTTATACAACCAATAGAAACAACAATGGATAACGACAATGGCAATAGACAGTTGCACAAATTTAATTGAAAATGATCAAGAAAGACACAAAGTAATGATATTTGAAAATATGCATAAAAATACAATAGGAGACAGACAAACACATAGACAGACATTAATGATTGAAATAAACTTAAAAGGAGTAATAAGTGCAAGACGTAAGACACCAACCTCATATTTGATGGACCTGGCACCGTAGTGGGTGTCAAAACCTTCAGCCAAGGCGTCAACCACTTGGTGATCCCACAGTAGCTCTATGTCATGTTTGCTTTTGGCCTGAAACATACATACGTACAGACACACAAGTCATCAAATACATACATAGACAGATCCGGACTGTATTCTAGCAGGGCAGATAGTTAGATTACCACTACATACTGGTACACACATTCATGTATAAGTAGACAGATGGATAGGCGGATAGTTAGATTACCACTACATACTGGTACATACATTCATGTATAAGTAGACAGATGGATAGGCAGATAGTTAGATTACCACTACATACTGGTACATACATTCATGTATAAGTAGACAGATGGATAGGCAGATAGTTAGATTACCACTACATACTGATACATACATTCATGTATAAGTAAACAGATGGATAGGCGGATAGTTAGATTACCACTACATACTGGTACATACATTCATGTATAAGTAGACAGATGGATAGGCGGATAGTTAGATTACCACTACATACTGGTACATACATTCATGTATAAGTAGACAGATGGATAGGCAGATAGTTAGATTACCACTACATACTGGTACATACATTCATGTATAAGTAGACAGATGGATAGGCGGATAGTTAGATTACCACTACATACTGGTACATACATTCATGTATAAGTAGACAGATGGATAGGCAGATAGTTAGATTACCACTACATACTGGTACATACATTCATGTATAAGTAGACAGATGGATAGGCAGATAGTTAGATTACCACTACATACTGGTACATACATTCATGTATTAGTAGACAGATGGATAGGCGGATAGTTAGATCACCAGATAGATAGAGACAATGTTAAAAACAAACTTATTACATAAAAATCATACACTAAATTTATTTGGAACCAAATTGTCACTCAGAATTTCATTACAATTTCAGATTTTAACAAAATAAATGTTCTCCTATTGTTAGTACCCCTATTCAAGCCATTCCTCAGTTTTCATGTAATATCTTTATCTACAGGTCATATCTAAAATCATACAGTAAATGTGTTCCTACCCACTGTTTTCGTGTGTGACGTCATTATCTACAGGTCATATCTAAAATCATACAGTAAGTGTGTTCCTACCCACTGTTTTCATGTGATGTCATTATCTAAATGTCATATCTAAAATCATACAGTTAGTGTGTCCCTACCTACTGTTTTCATGAGATGTCATTATCTACAGATCATATCTAAAATCATACAGTAAATGTGTCCCTACCCGCTGTTTTCATGTGATGTCATTATCTACAGATCATATCTAAAATCATACAGTAAGTGTGTCCCTACCCGCTGTTTTCATGAGATGTCATTATCTAAATGATCATATCTAAAATCATACAGTAAATGTGTTCCTACCCACTGTTTTCATGAGATGTCATTATCTACAGATCATATCTAAAATCATACAGTAAATGTGTTCCTACCCACTGTTTTCATGTCATGTCATTATCTAAATGTCATATCTAAAATCATACAGTAATGTGTTCCTACCCACTGTTTTCATGTGATGTCATTATCTAAATGTCATATCTAAAATCATACAGTAAATGTGTCCCTACCTACTGTTTTCATGAGATGTCATTATCTACAGATCATATCTAAAATCATACAATAAATGTGTCCCTACCCGCTGTTTTCATGAGATGTCATTATCTACAGATCATATCTAAAATCATACAGTAAATGTGTCCCTACCCGCTGTTTTCATGAGATGTCATTATCTACAGATCATATCTAAAATCATACCGTAAATGTGTCCCTACCCGCTGTTTTCATGAGATGTCATTATCTAACGGATCATATCTAAAATCATACAATAAATGTGTCCCTACCCGCTGTTTTCATGAGATGTCATTATCTACGGATCATATCTAAAATCATACAATAAATGTGTCCCTACCCGCTGTTTTCATGAGATGTCATTATCTACAGATCATATCTAAAATCATACAGTAAATGTGTCCCTACCCGCTGTTTTCATGTGATGTCATTATCTACAGATCATATCTAAAATCATACTCTGTAAATGTGTTCCTACCCGCTGTTTTCATGTGATGTCCTTATCTAAATGTCATATCTAAAATCATACAGTAAATGAAATTTCCTACCTACTGATGAAAATCATACAAAATGTGTCCCTACCCATGTTTTCAAATGATGATAAATGATCTAAAATTACAGTAAATATCATTTTTCATGAGATGTCATTATCTACAGATCATATCTAAAATCATACAGTAAATGTGTCCCAACTGTTTTCATTTTCATTATCTAAATGATTTTCAAAATCTACGGATCATATCAATGAAAATGGGATCAATAAAATCATACAGTAAACCACCCACTGTTTTCAAGATGTCATTATGTTACAGATCATATCTAAAAAAGAACAATTTTTTTGTCATTTACCGCTTGAAATGATGTCCCTAAATCATTGAATTATTGTGTCACCTACCCCTGTTTTCATGAGATGTCATTATCTACGGATCATATCTAAAATCATATTGTAAATGTGTCCCTAACTCCAGCTGTTTTAATGGGATGTCATTAGAAGACCAATGATAAAATCTAAAATCTATAACTATAAGGATGTTAATCCCTGAACCCGCTGTTTTCAATGATGTCATTATCATAAATCATAGCCTATAAAATCAGGAGTTAATGATGTGAACCAGTAAGGCTTGTTTTCAATGATGTCATTATCTATAGATCTATATCTAAAATATACAGTTAATGATGTGAACCAGTAAGGCCAGAAATTCAATGCTAAAATGATGACACTTAGCAGCTATAACTAACTAGAACGGAAAAAATGATGTGAACTCAGTAAGCGACCTTGAAATTCATCTGATAAAATTTCCACTGCCTAAAAATAAGATAAAGATAAAATTTCAGATATCATTTTATCTTGACAGAATTTCCAAGTTTGATATAGCCCAGGGCGTTTAGTGGAATTATAAAACAAAAATGAAGGACTAATCACTTTACATTTGAAAAGTAAATGATTTTCAAAATGCCTATTTGGTTTTCATACAATGAAAATGGGAAGAAAAAATGTTTAGCATCACAACTCACAAGATGAATTTTGTTGTTGTTGATAAGACTAAATGTAAAGAACAATTTTTTTCTCATTTAAGGCTTGAAATTTGACTTTCATAATTCTATTTTTAAATCATTGAATTATTCAGAAAGGATCAATTTAACAGGGTCTGAAACAAGACAGATGGTCTCAAAATTCCTGGATCTTGTGACTTTTTCTCACTCCAGGTCCTCTAATGTCAGAAAGGATCAATATTAACAGAGTTTGAAACTAAGACAGATGGTCTCAGGCTTTACCCTATCCAATGATAAAATGATCTACATAGCAATATAGAAAGGATTAATGATTAACAGTTAGTTTGAAATTCAATGACAAATGGTCTCACTTTAGCCTATAACTATAAGGAGTTAATGATGTGAACCAGAAAGGCTTGTATTCAATGATTAACAGAGTTTAAACTAATACAGATGGTTAATGATTTACCTATCTTGTTAGCGCTCTCATTTCAATGATAAAATGTCAGAAAGGATCAATATAAGTTTAACTAATAAGGAGTTAATGATTGAACCAGTAAGGCTTGTATTCAATGATAAAATCTACACATAGCCTATAATGTCAGAAAGGATTAATGATGTGAACCAGTAAGCTTGAAATTCAATGATAAAATGGTCTCAGGCTTTAACTAACTTATAAGCGAGTTAATGATGTGAATGTCAGAAAGGATCAATATTCAGTGATTTGAATAAACTCAAGACAGATGGTCTCAGGCTTTGAACAAAAGATACGTAGCTCTCATTTCGGATCTTTGAATAAGTAGAAAGGATCAATATTAACAGAGTTTTCAAACTAAGACAGATGGTTGAGATTTACCTATCATGACATTGTGCCTCTCATTGGATGAAATAATCCTGAAAGGATCAATATTAGGGGAGTTTGAAACAAAACTGGTCTAAATCTTTACCTATCTTGTTAGCGCCTCTCATTTCGGATCTACGCAATGTCAGAAAGGATCAATATTAACAGAGTTTGAAACTAAGACAGATGGTCTCAGGCTTTACCTATCTTGTTAGCGCCTCTCATTTCGGATCTACGCAATGTCAGAAAGGATCAATATTAACAGAGTTTGAAACTAAGACAGATGGTCTCAGGCTTTACCTATCTTGTTAGCGCCTCTCATTTCGGATCTACGCAATGTCAGAAAGGATCAATATTAACAGAGTTTGAAACTAAGACAGATGGTCTCAGGCTTTACCTATCTTGTTAGCGCCTCTCATTTCGGATCTACGCAATGTCAGAAAGGATCAATATTAACAGAGTTTGAAACTAAGACAGATGGTCTCAGGCTTTACCTATCTTGTTAGCGCCTCTCATTTCACAGATTTTCTACTTCCTGTCAGAAAGGATCAATTTTAACAGAGTTTGAGGTCTAAGACAGATGGTCTCAGCACAGTTTTCCCTATCTCAGTTAGCGCCTCTCATTTCGGATCTGACAGAAATCTAAATGCCCAGAAGTTCAGGGTTCTAGTCCACATTAAGTTCAGAGTTTGAAACAAGTTCAGATGGTTCTCAGGCTTTACCTAAGTTCAGGGGTTCTAGTCCACACCTCAGTTCAGGGGATCTAGTCCACACCACAAGTTCAGGGAAAGGATCAGGGGTTCAATGTCAGAAAGGATCATATTAACAGAGTTTGAAACAGGGTTAAGACAGATGGTCTCAGGGTTCTTCCACCCATAAGTTCAGGGTTCTAGTCCACACCACAAGTTCAGGGGTTCTAGTCCACACCACAAGTTCAGGGTTCTAGTCCACACCACAAATTCAGGGTTCTTCCTCACCACAAGTTGGGGTCTAGTCCACACCACAAGTTCAGGGTTCTAGTCCACACCACAAGTTCAGGGGTTCTAGTCCACACCACAAGTTCAGGGGTTCTGTCCACACCACAAGTTCAGGGGTTCTAGTCCACACCACAAGTTCAGGGGTTCTAGTCCACACCACAAATGTCCCACCAAGTTCAGGGGTTCTAGTCCACACCACAAGTTCAGGGTTCTAGTCCACACCATAAGCAGGACAGTCCAAGTACATCATCTCCACTGCCTCATATGTTTCAAATTCAGACAAAAATTAAATTTTCTTATCTATTCACAAAGTACATGTGCTGTTTAGGATATATTTATTATTGCAGCAATCATTGTAAACTTTATACGAAATGCAAAAACTATTATTTTGAACCATCCATTAAAACCTACTACCCTATTTAATGCAACAAAATGTCTACATGGTAATAAGGAATGCCTTTCTACCCTTCGCAAGTTTCCTGTTTGAAAGTTTAGGTGTTTCCTCACTATTCTACTTTAAAGTAAATAGATCTGTCAAAAAAGAAAAAAAACCCACAACCAAATATAGAATGAAAGGTGTTCATTATAATAGTCATGCCATTGGTTTTTCTGATTTGTACCATAAGACTATGCACCCGACATTCTGACCTTCCATACATAAAAACCAACTGTAATTTTTCAGCCACCATTCAATCTAAAAATATAGAAAATTGTGTCTGTTCTGTTTCAGCGTATGAAGATGTTTTTAGAATGGTGCACAACTTTGAGGACACCCTGTACATTACATAGCTGCCAACCTTTTCAAATTGAAACCAGACCGTGCAAAACAGTTCCCACTTGCACGACAGCCCATAACATTTCCAGAAAAGATTTGTCAACTTGAATTAATTCTTTTAGTAATTGAAGGTAAGTAACTACAAGTCCACCAGTCGCTGGCCTTTCTAACAAAGTGCGAAGTTTCTGATTGTACTTTCATCCGAATCTCTTTAAGTTCCTGCCGTTAACTTAGGGAGGGTTTCTTTAAACAATAATTACAGTTAAGTGTACACATACTTTTCAAGGTAAATACAGACCTATGGACTCAAAGCTCAAACAAACGTATTAAATATGTTTTTTTATGTACTAGTTGGCAGTTATATGTCTATAAATAGTTTCAGGAAAAGTCTAACATGGTAAAGTTTATAGACTGAGATTCTTATTACATGGGAGTTCTTTAGTACCTGAACTTGTAAGATTCAGCTTTAGAATAATAGAACAATTCTATTAAAAACATAGTCTGCCACCATACATTGAAACAAATAATTTGTAGATGAAAAGAAATCTTTTGTTGACAAAAGGTACACTTGGCCTTCATCAGATGATGTGCGACTACCTCTCATAGCCCGTCGTTCTCTGTTTTGATTATGTCACATTGCATAATTGCTGCCTTTCATAAATCATTTTATACCTTTTCATTTGCAAAAAAAAATAGAACAGATCTTATGTAGATGTGTTAAAACTGTCTGGTAGTTACAAATTCAATGCTACCTAAGCATTTCAATCTTGATTTCATAACCGTTATTCTATTCAGTGTGGTTTCTCAAAATATTTGCTTAATTAAAGTGTTTGAAACCTGACATCCACCTCATCCAACAGTTACAGCATTGTGTTTAAAACCTGACACCCACCTCATCAAACAGTTACAGCATTATGTTTGAAACCTGACACCCACCTCATCAAACAGTTACAGCATTATGTTTGAAACCTGACACCCACCTCATCAAACAGTTACACCATTATGTTTGAAACCTGACACCCACCTCATCAAACAGTTACAGCATTATGTTTGAAACCTGACATCCACCTCATCAAACAGTTACAGCATTGTGTTTAAAACCTGACACCCACCTCATCAAACAGTTACAGCATTATGTTTGAAACCTGACACCCACCTCATCAAACAGTTACAGCATTATGTTTGAAACCTGACACCCACCTCATCAAACAGTTACAGCATTATGTTTGAAACCTGACACCCACCTCATCAAAAGTTACAGCATTATGTTTGAAACCTACACCACACTCATCAAACAGTTACAGCATTATGTTTGAAACCTGACACCCACCTCATCAAACAGTTACAGCATCATGTTTGAAACCTGACACCCACCTCATCAAACAGTTACAGCATCATGTTTGAAACCTGACACCCACCTCATCAAACAGTTACACCATTATGTTTGAAACCTGACACTCACCTCATCAAACAGTTACAGCATCATGTTTGAAACCTGACACCCACCTCATCAAACAGTTACAGCATTATGTTTGAAACCTGACACCCACCTCATCAAACAGTTACAGATTGTTTTGAAACATGACACCCAACTCATCAAACAGTTACAGCATTATGTTTGAAACCTGACACCCACCTCATCAAACAGTTACAGCATTATGTTTGAAACCTGACACCCACCTCATCAAACAGCTGTAGCATTATTGTCAAAACATCTGGGTGAGCCTTGTCCACTTCATCAAACAGCACGACTGCATTGGGCGCCTTGGTCAAGGCCTTGGTCAGCTGACCACCGTCATCATGACCGACATAGCCTGGTGGAGATCCTATAAACTTGGCCACCTAAGCAGATTGATAGTTAAAGTCTTTTAACTTTCTTTATCTGAAGAACACATCAACGATAAAAACATGGTGAAAAGAGAGCTACAATACACCAAGCACTATAACGTAATCTGCTGGCCATTGTAAAGAGAAGGAAGCTGCATTGGTGAGGCTATACTACAAGATCATATGACCTTTCCAAGGCATTTAGGAAACATGGAGAAAAGGAAGACAGAAAAAAAGTGATGAGACCTTCCAGAAGATGCCACAGAGCGGACAGCGAAGACATATCAGACCCCAACCAAGCTCATGCCCTAGCAAAGAGAAAGACACTGTGATGGTGCATCAAGCACTGTCCCAGCTCATCCCCTAGCAAAAGAAAGACACTGTTGTGATGGTGTATCAAGTACTGTCCCAGCTCATGCCCTAGCAAAGAGAAAGACACTGTTGTGATGGTGCATCAAGCACTGTCCCAGCTCATGCCCTAGCAAAAGAAAGACACTGTTGTGATGGCAAGCACTGTCCCAGCTCATGCCCTAGCAAAGAGAAAGACACTGTTGTGATGGTGCATCAAGCACCGTCACAGCTTGCCCTAGCAAAGAGAAAGACACTGATGGTGCATCAAGCACTGTCCCAGCTCATGCCCTAGCAAAGAGAAAGACACTGTTGTGATGGTGCATCAAGCACTGTCCCAGCTCATGCCCTAGCAAAGAGAAAGACACTGTTGTGATGGTGCATCAAGCACTGTCCCAGCTCATGCCCTAGCAAAGAGAAAGACACTGATGGTGCATCAAGCACTGTCCCAGCTCATGCCCTAGCAAAGAGAAAGACACTGTTGTGATGGTGCATCAAGCACTGTCCCAGCTCATGCCCTAGCAAAGAGAAAGACACTGTTGTGATGGTGCATCAAGCACTGTCCCAGCTCATGCCCTAGCAAAGAGAAAGACACTGTTGTGATGGTGCATCAAGCACCGTCACAGCTCATGCCCTAGCAAAGAGAAAGACACTGATGGTGCATCAAGCACTGTCCCAGCTCATGCCCTAGCAAAGAGAAAGACACTGTTGTGATGGTGCATCAAGCACTGTCCCAGCTCATGCCCTAGCAAAGAGAAAGACACTGTTGTGATGGTGCATCAAGCACTGTCCCAGCTCATCCCCTAGCAAAGAGAAAGACACTGTTGTGATGGTGCATCAAGTGCTGTCCCACCTCATGCCCTAGCAAAAGAAAGACACTGTTGTGATGGTGTATCAAGCACTGTCCCAGCTCATGCCCTAGCAAAGAGAAAGACACTGTTGTGATGGTGCATCAAGCACTGTCCCAGCTCATGCCCTAGCAAAGAGAAAGACACTGTTGTGATGGTGCATCAAGTGCTGTCCCACCTCATGCCCTAGCAAAGAGAAAGACACTGTTGTGATGGTGCATCAAGTACTGTCCCAGCTCATTAGCAAAGAGAAAGACACTGATGGTGCATCAAACTGTTGCTCATGCCTCAAAGAGAAAGACACTGTTGTGATGGTGCATCAAGTGCTGTCCCAGCTCATGCCCTAACAAAGAGAAAGACACTGTTGTGATGGTGCATCAAGTGCTGTCCCAGCTCATGCCCTAGCAAAGAGAAAGACACTGATGGTGCATCAAGCACTGTCCCAGCTCATGCCCTAGCAAAGTTAAAGACACTGTTGTGATGGTGCATCAAGCACTGTCCCAGCTCATGCCCTAGCAAAGAGTAAGACACTGTTGTGATGGTGCATCAAGTGCTGTCCCAGCTCATGCCCTATAGAAAGACACTGATGGTGCATCAAGCACTGTCCCAGCTCATGCCCTAAAGAGAAAGACACTGATGTGCATCAAGTGCTGTCCCAGCTCATGCCCTAGCAAAGAGAAAGACACTGTTGTGATGGTGCATCAAGCACTGTCCCACCTCATGCCCAAGCAAAGAGAAAGACACTGTTGTGATGGTGCATCAAGTGCTGTCCCAGCTCATGCCCTAGCAAAGAGAAAGACACTGTTGTGATGGTGCATCAAGTACTGTCCCAGCTCATGCCAAACAGAAAGACACTGTTGTGATGGTGCATCAAGAACCGTCCCAGCTCATGCCCTAGCAAAGAGTTACAGCACTGTTGTGATGGTGCATCAAGCACTGTCCCAGCTCATGCCTCATCAAAAGTTAAAGACATGATGGTGCATCAACCTGTCCCAGCTCACCTCATCAAAGAAAGACACTGTTGTTGGTGCAAACACTGTCCCAGCTCATGCCCTAGCAAAAGAGAAAGACACTGTTGTGATGGTGCAAACCTGCTGTCCCAGCTCATGCCATCAAACAGAAAGACACTGTTGTTGGTGCATCAACACTGTCCCAGCTCACCTCATCAAACAGAAAGACACTGTTGTTTGCATCAAGCCTGTCCCAGCTCATCTAAAAGAGAAAGACACTGTTGTGATGGTGCATCAAGCACTGTCCCAGCTCACCCATCAAACAGAAAGACACTGTTGTGATGGTGCAAACACCGTCACACTCATGCCCTATCAAAGAGAAAGACACTGATGGTGCATCAACACTGTCCCACTCATGCCCTCATCAAAGAGTTAAAGACACTGTTGTGATGGTGCATCAACACTGTCCCAGCTCATGCCTAAAAGAGAAAGACACTTATGTTTGAAACCTGACACTCATGCCCATCAAACAGAAAGACACTGATGGTGAATCAAGCACTGTCCCAGCTCATCTAGCAAAGAGAAAGACACTGTTGTGATGGTGCATCAAGCACTGTCCCAGCTCATGCCCAAAAGAGAAAGACACTGTTGTGATGGTGCATCAAGCACTGACAGCTCATGCCCTGGTCAAGAAAGACACTGTTGTGATGGTCATCAAGCACCGTCACAGCTCATGCCCTAGCAAAAGAAAGACACTGATGGTGCATCAAGCACTGTCCCAGATTGCTAGCAAAGAGAAAGACACTGTTGTGATGGTGCATCAAGCACTGTCCCAGCTCATGCCCTAGCAAAGAGAAAGACACTGTTGTGATGGTGCATCAAGCACTGTCCCAGCTCATCCCCTAGCAAAGAGAAAGACACTGTTGTGATGGTGCATCAAGTGCTGTCCCACCTCATGCCCTAGCAAAGAGAAAAGACACTGTTGTGATGGTGTATCAAGCACTGTCCCAGCTCATGCCCTAGCAAAGAGAAAGACACTGTTGTGATGGTGCATCAAGCACTGTCCCAGCTCATGCCCTAGCAAAGAGAAAGACACTGTTGTGATGGTGCATCAAGTGCTGTCCCACCTCATGCCCTAGCAAAAGAAAGACACTGTTGTGATGGTGCATCAAGTACTGTCCCAGCTCATGCCCCTAGCAAAGAGAAAGACACTGATGGTGTATCAAGCACTGTCCCAGCTCATGCCCTAGCAAAGAGAAAGACACTGTTGTGATGGTGCATCAAGTGCTGTCCCAGCTCATGCCCTAGCAAAGAGAAAGACACTGATGATGGTGCATCAAGCACTGTCCCAGCTCATGCCCTAGCAAAGAGAAAGACACTGTTGTGATGGTGCATCAAGCACTGTCCCAGCTCATGCCCTAGCAAAGAGTAAGACACTGTTGTGATGGTGCATCAAGTGCTGTCCCAGCTCATGCCCTAGCAAAGAAAGACACTGATGGTGCATCAAGCACTGTCCCAGCTCATGCCCTAGCAAAGAGAAAGACATGGTGCATCAAGAACTGTCCCAGCTCATGCCCTAGCAAAGAGAAAGACACTGTTGTGATGGTGCATCAAGCACTGTCCCAGCTCATGCCTAGCAAAGAGAAAGACACTGTTGTGATGGTGCATCAAGTGCTGTCCCAGCTCATGCCCTAGCAAAGAGAAAGACACTGTTGTGATGGTGCATCAAGCACTGTCCCAGCTCATGCCCTAGCAAAGAAAGACACTGTTGTGATGGTGCATCAAGAACTGTCCCAGCTCATGCCCTAGCAAAGAGAAAGACACTGTTGTGATGGTGCATCAAGCACTGTCCCAGCTCATGCCCTAGCAAAGAGAAAGACACTGATGGTGCATCAAGCACTGTCCCAGCTCATGCCCTAGCAAAGAGAAAGACACTGTTGTGATGGTGCATCAAGCACTGTCCCAGCTCATGCCCTAGCAAAGAGAAAGACACTGATGGTGCATCAAGCACTGTCCCAGCTCATGCCCTAGCAAAGAGAAAGACACTGTTGTGATGGTGCATCAAGCACTGTCCCAGCTCATGCCCTAGCAAAGAGTAAGACACTGTTGTGATGGTGCATCAAGAACTGTCCCAGCTCATGCCCTAGCAAAGAGAAAGACACTGATGGTGTATCAAGCACTGTCCCAGCTCATGCCCTAGCAAAGAGAAAGACACTGTTGTGATGGTGCATCAAGTGCTGTCCCAGCTCATGCCCTAGCAAAGAGAAAGACACTGTTGTGATGGTGCATCAAGCACTGTCCCAGCTCATGCCTAGCAAAGAGAAAGACACTGTTGTGATGGTGCATCAAGCACTGTCCCAGCTCATGCCCTAGCAAAGAGAAAGACACTGTTGTGATGGTGCATCAAGTGCTGTCCCAGCTCATGCCCTAGCAAAGAGAAAGACACTGTTGTGATGGTGCATCAAGCACTGTCCCAGCTCATCCCCTAGCAAAAGAGAAAGACACTGTTGTGATGGTATATCAAGCACTGTCCCAGCTCATGCCCTAGCAAAGAGAAAGACACTGTTGTGATGGTGCATCAAGCACTGTCCCAGCTCATGCCCTAGCAAAGAGAAAGACACTGTTGTGATGGTGCATCAAGCACTGTCCCAGCTCATGCCCTAGCAAAGAGAAAGACACTGATGGATGCATCAAGTGCTGTCCCAGCTCATGCCCTAGCAAAGAGAAAGATTTGTGATGGTGCATCAAGTACTGTCCCAGCTCATGCCTAGCAAAAAGAGAAAGACACTGTTGTGATGGTGCATCAAGTGCTGTCCCAGCTCATGCCCTAGCAAAGAGAAAGACACTGTTGTGATGGTGCATCAAGTGCTGTCCCACCTCATGCCCTAGCAAAGAGAAAGACACTGTTGTGATGGTGCATCAAGAACCGTCCCAGCTCATGCCCTAGCAAAAGAAAGACACTGTTGTGATGGTGTATCAAGCACTGTCCCAGCTCATGCCCTAGCAAAGAGAAAGACACTGTTGTGATGGTGCATCAAGCACTGTCCCAGCTCATGCCCTAGCAAAGAGAAAGACACTGTTGTGATGGTGCATCAAGTGCTGTCCCAACGATCCAGGAGTTTACGGCATACATCATGAAGATCTTGGAGCAAAATTTGATATTGGTTCATTGCAATCGATCTCAGAAAAATCTAGATGCAACATAATTTTTTAAAATATATAGAAACAGAGGACACAAACATTTCTGAAGATAGATCAATGAAAAACAGAGTTAAAAATATCATAACAGAAACCCTTTTTTATATTTAACACCTTTACTTCCTTACTTTTCTGACAATAACACATGAGAAACAAACAAAAAACAACCTATGGTTCTTCACATTTAATATCGTAGCCACTTTCCTCTTAAACTAAAGCTTCAATTAGTGAACAACTTTGGATACAAATTATAAAAACTCTATCACAAAAAAAAACAACCAAAGCAATAAGCAACCAGAAAAAAAAACAACAAATGCAAAGAGAGATCGGACACATGAGGTATATGTGAGATTAGTTTTTTTCATCTACTGCTACATGATCTGATCCATGAGGTATATGTGAGATTAGTTTTTTCATCTACTGCTACATGATCTGATCCATGAGGTATATGTGAGATTAGTTTTTTCATCTACTGCTACATGATCTGATCCATGAGGTATATGTGAGATTAGTTTTTTCATCTACTGCTACATGATCTGATCCATGAGGTATATGTGAGATTAGTTTTTTCATCTACTGCTACATGATCTGATCCATGAGGTATATGTGAGATTAGTTTTTTCATCTACTGCTACATGATCTGATCCATGAGGTATATGTGAGATTAGTTTTTTCATCTACTGCATGAGGTATATGTAAGGATTAGTTTCATCTACTGCATGATCTGATCCATGAGGTATATGTGAGATTAGTTTTTCATCTACTGCTACATGATCTGATCCATGAGGTATATGTGAGATTAGTTTTTTCATCTACTGCTACATGATCTGATCCATGAGGTATATGTGAGATTAGTTTTTTCATCTACTGCTACATGATCTGATCCATGAGGTATATGTGAGATTAGTTTTTTTCATCTACTGCTACATGATCTGATCCATGAGGTATATGTGAGATTAGTTTTTTCATCTACTGCTACATGATCTGATCCATGAGGTATATGTGAGATTAGTTTTCATCTACTGCTACATGATCTGATCCATGAGGTATATGTGAGATTAGTTTTCATCTACTGCTACATGATCTGATCCATGAGGTATATGTGAGATTAGTTTTTTCATCTACTGCTACATGATCTGATCCATGAGGTATATGTGAGATTAGTTTTTTCATCTACTGCTACATGATCTGATCCATGAGGTATATGTGAGATTAGTTTTTTCATCTACTGCTACATGATCTGATCCATGAGGTATATGTGAGATTAGTTTTTTTCATCTACTGCTACATGATCTGATCCATGAGGTATATGTGAGATTAGTTTTTCATCTACTGCTACATGATCTGATCCATGAGGTATATGTGAGATTAGTTTTTTCATCTACTGCTACATGATCTGATCCATGAGGTATATGTGAGATTAGTTTTTTCATCTACTGCTACATGATCTGATCCATGAGGTATATGTGAGATTAGTTTTTTCATCTACTGCTACATGATCTGATCCATGAGGTATATGTAAGATTAGTTTTTTTCATCTACTGCTACATGATCTGATCCATGAGGTATATGTGAGATTAGTTTTTTCATCTACTGCTACATGATCTGATCCATGAGGTATATGTGAGATTAGTTTTTTCATCTACTGCTACATGATCTGATCCATGAGGTATATGTGAGATTAGTTTTTTCATCTACTGCTACATGATCTGATCCATGAGGTATATGTGAGATTAGTTTTTTTTCATCTACTGCTACATGATCTGATCCATGAGGTATATGTGAGATTAGTTTTTTCATCTACTGCTACATGATCTGATCCATGAGGTATATGTGAGATTAGTTTTTTCATCTACTGCTACATGATCTGATCCATGAGGTATATGTGAGATTAGTTTTTTTTCATCTACTGCTACATGATCTGATCCATGAGGTATATGTAAGATTAGTTTTTTCATCTACTGCTACATGATCTGATCCATGAGGTATATGTGAGATTAGTTTTTTCATCTACTGCTACATGATCTGATCCATGAGGTATATGTGAGATTAGTTTTTTCATCTACTGCTACATGATCTGATCCATGAGGTATATGTGAGATTAGTTTTTTTCATCTACTGCTACATGATCTGATCCATGAGGTATATGTGAGATTAGTTTTTTCATCTACTGCTACATGATCTGATCCATGAGGTATATGTGAGATTAGTTTTTTCATCTACTGCTACATGATCTGATCCATGAGGTATATGTGAGATTAGTTTTTTCATCTACTGCTACATGATCTGATCCATGAGGTATATGTGAGATTAGTTTTTTCATCTACTGCTACATGATCTGATCCATGAGGTATATGTGAGATTAGTTTTTTCATCTACTGCTACATGATCTGATCCATGAGGTATATGTGAGATTAGTTTTTTCATCTACTGCTACATGATCTGATCCATGAGGTATATGTGAGATTAGTTTTTTCATCTACTGCTACATGATCTGATCCATGAGGTATATGTGAGATTAGTTTTTTCATCTACTGCTACATGATCTGATCCATGAGGTATATGTGAGATTAGTTTTTTTTCATCTACTGCTACATGATCTGATCCATGAGGTATATGTGAGATTAGTTTTCATCTACTGCTACATGATCTGATCCATGAGGTATATGTGAGATTAGTTTTTTCATCTACTGCTACATGATCTGATCCATGAGGTATATGTGAGATTAGTTTTTTCATCTACTGCTACATGATCTGATCCATGAGGTATATGTGAGATTAGTTTTTTCATCTACTGCTACATGATCTGATCCATGAGGTATATGTGAGATTAGTTTTTTCATCTACTGCTACATGATCTGATCCATGAGGTATATGTGAGATTAGTTTTTCATCTACTGCTACATGATCTGATCCATGAGGTATATGTGAGATTAGTTTTTTCATCTACTGCTACATGATCTGATCCATGAGGTATATGTGAGATTAGTTTTTTTTTTTCATCTACTGCTACATGATCTGATCCATGAGGTATATGTGAGATTAGTTTTTTCATCTACTGCTACATGATCTGATCCATGAGGTATATGTGAGATTAGTTTTTTCATCTACTGCTACATGATCTGATCCATGAGGTATATGTGAGATTAGTTTTTTCATCTACTGCTACATGATCTGATCCATGAGGTATATGTGAGATTAGTTTTTTTTTTCATCTACTGCTACATGATCTGATCCATGAGGTATATGTGAGATTAGTTTTTTCATCTACTGCTACATGATCTGATCCATGAGGTATATGTGAGATTAGTTTTTCATCTACTGCTACATGATCTGATCCATGAGGTATATGTGAGATTAGTTTTTCATCTACTGCTACATGATCTGATCCATGAGGTATATGTGATTAGTTTTTTTTTCATCTACTGCTACATGATCTGATCCATGAGGTATATATTAGATTAGTTTTTTTTTCATCTACTGCTACATGATCTGATCCATGAGGTATATGTGAGATTAGATTAGTTTTTTCATCTACTGCTACATGATCTGATCCATGAGGTATATGTGAGATTAGTTTTTTCATCTACTGCTACATGATCTGATCCATGAGGTATATGTAAGATTAGCTTTTTCATCTACTGCTACATGATCTGATCCATGAGTATTAGATTTTTCATCTACTGCTACATGATCTGATCCATGAGGTATATGTGAGATTAGTTTTTTTTCATCTACTGCTACATGATCTGATCCATGAGATCCCATGAGGTATATGTGAGATTAGTTTTTTCATCTACTGCTACATGATCTGATCCATGAGGTATATGTGAGATTAGTTTTTTCATCTACTGCTACATGATCTGATCCATGAGGTATATGTGAGATTAGTTTTTTCATCTACTGCTACATGATCTGATCCATGAGGTATATGTGAGATTAGTTTTTTCATCTACTGCTACATGATCTGATCCATGAGGTATATGTGAGATTAGTTTTTTTTCATCTACTGCTACATGATCTGATCCATGAGGTATATGTGAGATTAGTTTTTTCATCTACTGCTACATGATCTGATCCATGAGGTATATGTGAGATTAGATTAGTTTTTTTTCATCTACTGCTACATGATCTGATCCATGAGGTATATGTGAGATTAGTTTTTTCATCTACTGCTACATGATCTGATCCATGAGGTATATGTGAGATTAGTTTTTTCATCTACTGCTACATGATCTGATCCATGAGGTATATGTGAGATTAGTTTTTTCATCTACTGCTACATGATCTGATCCATGAGGTATATGTGAGATTAGTTTTTTCATCTACTGCTACATGATCTGATCCATGAGGTATGATCTGATCCATGAGGTATATGTGAGATTAGTTTTTTCATCTACTGCTACATGATCTGATCCATGAGGTATATGTGAGATTAGTTTTTTCATCTACTGCTACATGATCTGATCCATGAGGTATATGTGAGATTAGTTTTTTCATCTACTGCTACATGATCTGATCCATGAGGTATATGTGAGATTAGTTTTTTTTCATCTACTGCTACATGATCTGATCCATGAGGTATATGTGAGATTAGTTTTTTCATCTACTGCTACATGATCTGATCCATGAGGTATATGTGAGATTAGTTTTTTCATCTACTGCTACATGATCTGATCCATGAGGTATATGTGAGATTAGTTTTTTCATCTACTGCTACATGATCTGATCCATGAGGTATATGTGAGATTAGTTTTTTTTCATCTACTGCTACATGATCTGATCCATGAGGTATATGTGAGATTAGTTTTTTTCATCTACTGCTACATGATCTGATCCATGAGGTATATGTGAGATTAGTTTTTTCATCTACTGCTACATGATCTGATCCATGAGGTATTGTATGATCTGATTAGTTTTTTCATCTACTGCTACATGATCTGATCCATGAGGTATATGTGAGGTTTTTTCATCTACTGCTACATGATCTGATCCATGAGGTATATGTGAGATTAGTTTTTTTCATCTACTGCTACATGATCTGATCCATGAGGTATATGTGAGATTAGATTTTTTCTCATCTACTGCTACATGATCTGATCCATGAGGTATATGTGAGATTAGTTTTTTCATCTACTGCTACATGATCTGATCCATGAGGTATATGTGAGATTAGTTTTTTTTCATCTACTGCTACATGATCTGATCCATGAGGTATATGTGAGATTAGTTTTTTCATCTACTGCTACATGATCTGATCCATGAGGTATATGTGAGATTAGTTTTTTCATCTACTGCTACATGATCTGATCCATGAGGTATATGTGAGATTAGTTTTTTCATCTACTGCTACATGATCTGATCCATGAGGTATATGTGAGATTAGTTTTTTCATCTACTGCTACATGATCTGATCCATGAGGTATATGTGAGATTAGTTTTTTCATCTACTGCTACATGATCTGATCCATGAGGTATATGTGAGATTAGTTTTTTCATCTACTGCTACATGATCTGATCCATGAGGTATATGTGAGATTAGTTTTTTCATCTACTGCTACATGATCTGATCCATGAGGTATATGTGAGATTAGTTTTTTCATCTACTGCTACATGATCTGATCCATGAGGTATATGTGAGATTAGTTTTTTTTTCATCTGCTGATCTACATGATCTGATCCATGAGGTATATGTGAGATTAGTTTTTTCATCTACTGCTACATGATCTGATCCATGAGGTATATGAGATTAGTTTTTTCATCTACTGCTACATGATCTGATCCATGAGGTATATGTGAGATTAGATTTTTTCATCTACTGCTACATGATCTGATCCATGAGGTATATGTAAGATTAGTTTTTTCATCTACTGCTACATGATCTGATCCATGAGGTATATGTGAGATTAGTTTTTTCATCTACTGCTACATGATCTGATCCATGAGGTATATGTGAGATTAGTTTTTTTTTCATCTACTCCTACATGATCTGATCCATGAGGTATATGTGAGATTAGTTTTTTCCTTTACTGCTACATGATCTGATCCATGAGGTATATGTGAGATTAGCTTTTTTCATCTACTGCTACATGATGATCCATGAGGTATATGTGAGATTAGTTTTTTCATCTACTGCTACATGATCTGATCCATGAGGTATATGTGAGATTAGTTTTTTCATCTACTGCTACATGATCTGATCCATGAGGTATATGTGAGATTAGTTTTTTCATCTACTGCTACATGATCTGATCCATGAGGTATATGTGAGATTAGTTTTTTTTTCATCTACTGCTACATGATCTGATCCATGAGGTATATGTGAGATTAGTTTTTTCATCTACTGCTACATGATCTGATCCATGAGGTATATGTGAGATTAGTTTTTTCATCTACTGCTACATGATCTGATCCATGAGGTATATGTAGATTAGTTTTTTCATCTACTGCTACATGATCTGATCCATGAGGTATATGTGAGATTAGTTTTTTCATCTACTGCTACATGATCTGATCCATGAGGTATATGTGAGATTAGTTTTTTTTCATCTACTGCTACATGATCTGATCCATGAGGTATATGTGAGATTAGTTTTTTCATCTACTGCTACATGATCTGATCCATGAGGTATATGTGAGATTAGTTTTCATCTACTGCTACATGATCTAATCCATGAGTATATGTAAGATTAGTTTTTTCATCTACTGCTACATGATCTGATCCATGAGGTATATGTGAGATTAGTTTTTTCATCTACTGCTACATGATCTGATCCATGAGGTATATGTGAGATTAGTTTTTCCTCATCTACTGCTACATGATCTGATCCATGAGGTATACATGATCTGAGATTAGTTTTTTCACTGCTACATGATCTGATCCATGAGGTATATGTGAGATTAGTTTTTTTCCTGCTATCCATGATCTGATCCATGAGGTATATGTGAGATTAGTTTTTTCATCTACTGCTACATGATCTGATCCATGAGGTATATGTGAGATTAGCTTTTCCTTTACTGCTACATGATCTGATCCATGAGGTATATGTGAGATTAGTTTTTTTTCATCTACTGCTACATGATCTGATCCATGAGGTATATGTGAGATTAGTTTTTCATCTACTGCTACATGATCTGATCCATGAGGTATATGTGAGATTAGCTTTTTCATCTACTGCTACATGATCTGATCCATGAGGTATATGTGAGATTAGTTTTTTCATCTACTGCTACATGATCTGATCCATGAGGTATATGTGAGATTAGCTTTTCATCTACTGCTACATGATCTGATCCATGAGGTATATGTGAGATTAGCTTTTCCTTTTACTGCTACATGATCTGATCCATGAGGTATATGTGAGATTAGCTTTTCCTTTACTGCTACATGATCTGATCCATGAGGTATATGTGAGATTAGCTTTTTCATCTACTGCTACATGATCTGATCCATGAGGTATATGTGAGATTAGTTTTTTCATCTACTGTGAGATTAGTTTTTTCATCTACTGCTACATGATCTGATCCATGAGGTATATGTGAGATTAGTTTTTTTCATCTACTGCTACATGATCTGATCCATGAGGTATATGTGAGATTAGTTTTTTTTCTTTACTGCTACATGATCTGATCCATGAGGTATATGTGAGATTAGTTTTTTTTCATCTACTGCTACATGATCTGATCCATGAGGTATATGTGAGATTAGTTTTTTCATTTACTGCTACATGATCTGATCCATGAGGATGTGAGATTAGCTTTTCCTTTACTGCTACATGATCTGATCCATGAGGTATATGTGAGATTAGCTTTTCCTTTACTGCTACATGATCTGATCCATGAGGTATATGTGAGATTAGCTTTTCCTTTTACTGCTACATGATCTGATCCATGAGGTATATGTGAGATTAGTTTTTCCTTTACTGCTACATGATCTGATCCATGAGGTATATGTGAGATTAGCTTTTCTTTTACTGCTACATGATCTGATCCATGAGGTATATGTGAGATTAGCTTTTCCTTTACTGCTACATGATCTAATCCATGAGGTATATGTGAGATTAGCTTTTCCTTTACTGCTACATGATCTGATCCATGAGGTATATGTGAGATTAGCTTTTCCTTTACTGCTACATGATCTGATCCATGAGGTATATGTGAGATTAGCTTTTCCTTTACTAATCCATGAGGTACATGATCTGATCCATGAGGTATATATGAGATTAGCTTTTCCTTTACTGCTACATGATCTGATCCATGAGGTATATGTGAGATTAGCTTTTCCTTTACTGCTACATGATCTGATCCCTGAGATTAGCTTTTCCTCCTTTACTGGTACATGATCTGATCCATGAGGTATATGTGAGATTAGCTTTTCCTTTACTGCTACATGATCTAATCCATGAGGTATATGTGGCTTTTTCCTTTACTGCTACATGATCTAATCCATGAGAAGGCTTTTCCTTTACTGCTACATGATCTGATGTATAGATTAGCTTTTCCTTTACTGCTACATGATCTAATCCATGAGGTATATGTGAGATTAGCTTTTCCTTTACTGCTACATGATCTAATCCATGAGGTATATGAGATTAGCTTTTCCTTTACTGCTACTGCTACATGATCTGATCCATAAGGTATATGTGAGATTAGCTTTTCCTTTACTGCTACATGATCTAATCCATGAGGTATATGTGAGATTAGCTTTTCCTTGCTACATGATCTAATCCATGAGGTATATGTGAGATTAGCTTTCCTTTACTGCTACATGATCTGATCCATGAGGTATATGTGAGATTAGCTTTTCCTTTACTGCTACATGATCTAATCCATGAGGTATATGTGAGATTAGCTTTTCCTTTACTGCTACATGATCTAATCCATGAGGTATATGTGAGATTAGCTTTTCCTTTACTGCTACATGATCTGATCCATGAGGTATATGTGAGATTAGCTTTTCCTTTTACTTTACTGCTACATGATTTGATCCAATGGGTATATGACTACAGTGTACCGTGATTTGAATGTTCGGAAAAATCATGTCATCTATTGATATACTTACCTCATGCTTCTCTTGATATTCAGACATGTCGATTCTGATGAAATGCTTTGAGACCAGAGGGAAAAATAGAAACCATAACAGAGATCAATGATTAAGACATAAAGAAAACTGAAATCAACATATTTGTTATGTAAAATCACTTCATAATGCGTGTTTTTCTAACTGATATCATGTCAACAAAACTTATAGTCAATTAATATTTGATTCAAGACTACACAAATTGCAAAGATGGCATACAGAGAAAAATATATCGAATGATATCTTCTCTAAAGTTGAGAAATTACACAACAAAAAGACATTACAGAAAATGTTGTCCCTCCCTCACATTGCCTTATGCCCTACTCCACCAACTCAAACCAAAAACCCCAAAATAGATCCAGGAACACTTTTTTTTTGTTTCTCAAACTCTCTTACCTCTTTCTTATTCTTATGAAGATAATTTGACACTTGCTTGCCAGTTCTGTTTTACCTTTAGAAGTTAGACACAAGCAATATGAAATCATCAAAGCTAAAAGTGAAGACACCAGTTTCCTAAACTTACGGCTTTGCATTAAAATATCAAAACATTGTAAAGTAGTCGTTGTATCAAAAACATTGTAAAGTAGTCATTGTATCAAAAACATTGTAAAGTAGTCCTTGTATCAAAAACAAAGTAGTCATTGTATCAAAAACATTGTAAAGTAGTCCTTTGTATCAAAACATTGTAAAGTAGTCCTTGTATCAAAAAACATTGTAAAGTAGTCCTTGTATCAAAAACACTGTAAAGTAGTCCTGTATCAAATACATTATAAAGTAGTCCTTGTATCAAATACATTGTAAAGTAGTCCTTGTATCAAAAACATTGTAAAGTAGTCCTTGTATCAAAAACATTGTAAAGTAGTCCTTGTATCAAAAACATTGTAAAGTAGTCCTTGTATCAAAAACACTGTAAAGTAGTCCTTGTATCAAAAACAAAGTAGTCCTTGTATCAAAAACATTGTAAAGTAGTCCATTGTAAAGTAGTCCTTGTATCGAATACATTGTAAAATCAAAAACATTGTAAAGTAGTCCTTGTATCAAAACATTGTAAAGTAGTCCTTGTATCAAAAACATTGTAAAGTAGTCCTTGTATCAAAACACCGTAAAGTAGTCCTTGTAGCAAATACATTGTAAAGTAGTCCTTGTATCAAAAACACTGTAAAATAGTCATTGTATCAAAAACACTGTAAAGTAGTCCTTGTATCAAAAACAAAAGTAGTCCTTGTATCAAAAACACTGTAAAGTAGTCCTTGTATCAAATACATTATAAAGTAGTCCTTGTATCAAAAACATTGTAAAGTAGTCCTTGTATCAAAAACATTGTAAAGTAGTCCTTGTATCAAAAACAAAAGTAGTCCTTTTGTATCAAAAACATTGTAAAGCAGTCCTTGTATCAAAAACATTGTAAAGTAGTCCTTGTATCAAAAACATTGTAAAGTAGTCCTTGTATCAAAAACATTGTAAAGTAGTCCTTGTATCAAAAACATTGTAAAGTAGTCATTGTATCAAAAACACTGTAAAATAGTCATTGTATCAAAACACTGTAAAATAGTCATTGTATCAAAAAAACACTGTAAAGTCATTGTATCAAAACACTGTAAAGTAGTCCTTGTATCAAAAACACTGTAAAGTAGTCCTTGTATCAAAACATTGTAAAGTAGTCCTTGTATCAAAAACACTGTAAAGTAGTCCTTGTATCAAAAACACTGTAAAGTAGTCCTTGTATCAAAAACACTGTAAAGTAGTCCTTGTATCAAAAACACTGTAAAGTAGTCCTTGTATCAAAAACACTGTAAAGTAGTCCTTGTATCAAAAACATTGTAAAGTAGTCCTTGTATCAAAAACACTGTAAAGTAGTCCTTGTATCAAAAACATTGTAAAGTAGTCCTTGTATCAAAAACATTGTAAAGTAGTCCTTGTATCAAAAACACTGTAAAGTAGTCCTTGTATCAAAAACATTGTAAAGTAGTCCTTGTATCAAAAACATTGTAAAGTAGTCCTTGTATCAAAAACACTGTAAAGTAGTCCTTGTATACTGTAAAGTAGTTCTTGTATCAAAAACACTGTAAAGTAGTCCTTGTATCAAAAACACTGTAAAGTAGTCCTTGTATCAAAAACATTGTAAAGTAGTCCTTGTATCAAAAACACTGTAAAGTAGTCCTTGTATCAAAAACACTGTAAAAGTCCTTGTATCAAAAACATTGTAGTAGTCCTTGTATCAAAAACACTGTAAAGTAGTCATTGTATCAAAAACATTGTAAAGTAGTCCTTGTATCAAAAACACTGTAAAGTAGTCATTGTATCAAAAACACTGTAAAAGTAGTCCTTGTATCAAAAACATTGTAAAGTAGTCCTTGTATCAAAAACACTGTAAAGTAGTCCTTGTATCAAAAACACTGTAAAATAGTCCTTGTATCAAAAACATTGTAAAGTAGTCCTTGTATCAAAAATGATCGAATACACTGTAAAGTAGTCCTTGTATCAAAAACATTGTAAAGTAGTCCTTGTATCAAAAACATTGTAAAGTAGTCCTTGTATCAAAAACACCTGTAAAGTAGTCCTTGTAGCAAATACATTGTAAAGTAGTCCTTGTATCTGTAAAAAATTGTATCAAAAACACTGTAAAGTAGTCCTTGTATCAAAAACATTGTAAAGTAGTCCTTGTATCAAAAACACTGTAAAGTAGTCCTTGTATCAAAAACATTATAAAGTAGTCCTTGTATCAAAAACATTGTAAAGTAGTCCTTGTATCAAAAACATTGTAAAGTAGTCCTTGTATCAAAAACAAAAGTAGTCCTTGTATCAAAAACATTGTAAAGTAGTCCTGTATCAAAAACATTGTAAAGTAGTCCTTGTATCAAAAACATTGTAAAGTAGTCCTTGTATCAAAAACATTGTAAAGTAGTCCCTGTATCAAAAACATTGTAAAGTAGTCATTGTATCAAAAACACTGTAAAATAGTCATTGTATCAAAAACACTGTAAAATAGTCATTGTATCAAAAACACTGTAAAGTAGTCATTGTATCAAAAACACTGTAAAGTAGTCCTTGTATCAAAACACTGTAAAGTAGTCCTTGTATAAAACATTGTAAAGTAGTCCTTGTATCAAAAACACTGTAAAGTAGTCCTTGTAAAAACACTGTAAAGTAGTCCTTGTATCAAAACATTGTAAAGTAGTCCTGTATCAAAAACACTGTAAAGTAGTCCTTGTATCAAAAACACTGTAAAGTAGTCCTTGTATCAAAAACATTGTAAAGTAGTCCTTGTATAAAAACACTGTAAAGTAGTCCTTGTATCAAAAACATTGTAAAGTAGTCCTTGTATCAAAAACATTGTAAAGTAGTCCTTGTATCAAAAACACTGTAAAGT
>JAXRKP010001643.1:90000-97500 GCA_037039925.1 Doris montereyensis
CAAACATAAATCAAATCAGACGGAATGTAAATATTGTATCCAATGGTGTGTGTGTGCAAACATAAATCCAATCAGATGGAATGTAGATATTGTATCCAATGGTGTGTGTGTGCAAACATAAATCCAATCAGATGGAATGTAGATATTGTATCCAATGGTGTGTGTGTGCAAACATAAATCAAATCAAATGGAATGTAGATATTATATCCAATGGTGTGTGTGCAAACATAAATCCAATCAGACAGAATATATAGATATTGTAAATCCAATGGTGTGTGGTGTGTGCAAACATAAATCAAATCAAATGGAATGTAGATATTGTATCCAATGGTGTGCAAACATAAATTCAATCAGACGGAATGTAGATATTGTATCCAATGGTGTGTGTGTGTGCAAACATAAATCCAATCAGATGGAATGTAGATATTGTATCCAATGGTGTGTGTGCAAACATAAATCCAATCAGATGGAATGTAGATATTGTATCCAATGGTGTGTGTGCAAACATAAATCAAATCAGATGGAATGTAGATATTGTATCCAATGTGTGTGTGCAAACATAAATCCAATCAGACGGAATGTAGATATTGTATCCAATGTGTTTGTGCAAACATAAATCCAATCAGACGGAATGTAGATATTGTATCCAATGTGTGTGTGCAAACATAAATCCAATCAGATGGAATGTCCAAGATATTGTAAATCAATGGTGTGTAAATCCAAACATAAATCAAATCAGACGGAATGTAGATATTGTATCCATTGTGTTTGTGCAAACATAAATCCAATCAGACGGAATGTAGATATTGTATCCAATGGTGTGTGTGCAAACATAAATTCAATCAGATGGAATGTAGATATTGTATCCAATGGTGTGTGTGTGTGTGTGCAAACATAAATCCAATCAGACGGAATGTAGATGTTATATCCAATGTAGTGTGTGTGTGTGTGTGTGCAAACATAAATCCAATCAGACGGAATGTAGATATTGTATCCAATGGTGTGTGTGTGCAAACATAAATCAAATCAGATGGAATGTAGATATTGTATCCAATGGTGTGTGTGTACAAACATAAATCCAATCAGATGGAATGTAGATATTGTATCCAATGGTGTGTGTGTGTGTGCAAACATAAATCCAATCAGATGGAATGTAGATATTGTATCCAATGGTGTGTGTGTGTGTGCAAACATAAATCCAATCAGATGGAATGTAGATATTGTATCCAATGGTGTGTGTGTGTGTGCAAACATAAATCCAATCAGATGGAATGTAGATATTGTATCCAATGGTGTGTGTGTGTCAAACATAAATTCAATCAGACGGAATGTAGATATTATATCCAATGGTGTGTGTGTGTACAAACATAAATCCTATCAGACGGAATGTAGATATTGTATCCAATGGTTGTGTGCAAACATAAATCCAATCAGACGGAATGTAGATATTGTATCCAATGGTGTGTGTGCAAGCATAAATCCAATCAGACGGAATGTAGATATTGTATCCAATGATGTGTGTGCCAAGTTTGAAAGAAATTTGTTGAAAAATGTAAAAGCCTATCGATATTGAATTTCGGAAATTTCAGGACAAAATCCAAGATGGCCACCATTTCCATGGCAACCGGAAGTGTCAGTTTGAAAAAAAAACGACATCATTTCAACTCAGTATACCATGCCCATTGCACCTATACATCAGTTAAATTGATAGGAACAAACAGGAAAAAAACGACACATTTCAACTCAGTACACCATGCCCATTGCACCTATACATCAGTTAAATTGATAGGAACAAACAGGAAAAATTTCACTTAGACCCTCCCCCTCCTTAAGGCAACAGTAAACGGTTGACTGCAGACTTGATTGCTGGTGAAAGTCTCCAGTAGGTCCTGTAGATGACATTTTTCACGAGAGACGAGGGTAGTTTCAAACTGAACAGGATGTTTGCTTTGCAAGTTTAAAATCTCATGTGACTTAAACTGATATTTCTGTGTCTAAATTTGCATGATATGCAAGGTCAGGAACAACCTTACAGTGCATAAGAGGCCAAAAGGATGTTTTTTAAAATCATGGACAGAAATTAAGAGACTTTCACCACTGATATTCAAAATTACCCGCGCTACGGTGTTGATAGCTGCTTCCTGTCCAATGATGTGTTCCTTTAGCCTCAATTCCAGGGGGAACCTTCGTCTTTCATCTGCCTCCAAATTCTTTCTTTTTCAAGAAACTTCAAGAGAGAAAACAATTGATGGTGCTGACTGATACATCCACATAATATAATGGTACTGACTGATACATCCACATAATATAATGGTACTGACTGATACATCCACATAATATAATGGTACTGACTGATACATCCACATAATATAATGGTACTGACTGATACATCCACATAATATAATGGTACTGACTGATACATCCACATAATATAATGGTACTGACTGATACATCCACATAATATAATGGTGCTGACTGATACATCCACATAATATAATGGTACTGACTGATACATCCACATAATATAATGGTACTGACTGATACATCCACATAATATAATGGTGCTGACTGATACATCCACATAATATAATGGTGCTGACTGATACATCCACATAATATAATGGTACTGACTGATACATCCACATAATATAATGGTGCTGACTGATACATCCACATAATATAATGGTACTGACTGATACATCCACATAATATAATGGTACTGACTGATACATCCACATAATATAATGGTACTGACTGATACATCCACATAATATAATGGTACTGACTGATACATCCACATAATATAATGGTACTGACTGATACATCCACATAATATAATGGTACTGACTGATACATCCACATAATATAATGGTACTGACTGATACATCCACATAATATAATAGTGCTGGAAGTAACATTTTAAAATAATTTTCTCATCTACCATCGATTCTAGGCGTATGTGGATAAATGATGAAAAAAATATTTTTTTTACATAGCAATTGCTGTACAGATGAAACTCTTTTACGTTTATCAGATTAAATTTACCTTCTTAGTTGACTCTTCCATCACTTTTCTGATGCCATCATCCGCGAATATTCTATTGCTCTATGGCCTAGGCATTTTCAATTGTGGGATCTCCACCTTAAATAGAACGGAGCAAAAGATTGGAAAATAAAAATCTGCTCTTGATGAAGACCGCTTTGTTTTCATGTTTTTGTTTTTAAAAATAGAAAAGGGCTGCATAAACAAACTACTCATATTTGCATATATGCAATGAAAAGCATTTGAATTCAGTAAAGACTTTTGATGACACAAGTGGTTTGATGCAGGAAACGGGCAAGTGTTACCGTGGTGACAACCAGTGAGGTGAAATGATCTAAATATATGAAAATCGACCATATAAATAATAAGGAGAACAGTACCAGCTTCCAGAAGGACCTTCACACATTCCACGTCATTCATGAGAACAGCATAATGAAGGGAGTGCAGTCTTTGAAATTCGCACGATTATTTAGCCGATCGAGAAATCCTCCTCTGACAAGTAAGACTGAAAAAGCACAAAAAACGAAGGTGAGTTGAAGACATCTTTGAACCTTGTGTTCAGGTGGAAATATGATGAATCTTGATCGTTTTGAGTTACGCATTCTGTTACTGTTCATAAGAGAGGCCAATTATTGCGCCTTCCGCTGATATTGAAAAAAGCTGAATGATAAAAATTTTGTACTTGTATGAAACAAATTATTTACCTGTGATAAGGTATGCAATGAAGTTTGCAAAAAATGTTTACCCTGAAGCATAATCCCGGTCACAAATGTTTCATAAAATTTTTAATTCGTTAGTAAAAGAAATGTTAACCTTTTCCTTACCTTTTTCTGTAAGCTTAATGATACAATGCATAAGTTATGGTAAACAGGCAAGCACTTCTCATTAAGATTTCATACAGTTTATTTGTAGTTAGTAAGCACATGATCTCTTCACTCACAGAATGTGTATTAATAAAATTCCAAAGGAAGAACTATGTCTTCTAGATCAAGAAAAATTCCATAAATTTCCTTTAGATTTTATCAAATGATTCAAAGATATAGGAACTTTTTCTCAAACACCAATTTCAATCTCTCTACATTGACTCTTCAATATTCAAGAAGATTGCCTTAAAGAATGAGGTAATCAATGTAAATATATATTAAGTTGACCTGCCTATAGGAAACACTTGAATAACTGAACCAAATTGTGTAAACTATCATTAGCGTATCCAATATCTAAAATAATCAAAAGTAAAAGTAGATCAAGTGTCTTTCCCAAGGAACACAAAGTCGGACCTCGGATTCAAACCCAGGACCACATGATTCCCAGTCTGACAGCCTAAGCAATCGGCCACTGATACCACATAAACCTCCATCCTATTGCAATGCATAGAAAAGCTAGCACGGAAGTGAGGAGATCATTTTAAAATGAACATATTCCTTTATGACATCCAAAAGGAAAACAAAGAAAATTGTAGAGAGAATTCATCCCCCTTCTAGCTATGATGATATAACACAAATTCACTGGTGCAGATGCGATGAAAATATTTTCCTGGGAATGGAAGCAAAAATGTGTGTACACAGAAAAAGATCAAAAGTATGAGAAAACAGGATCATGCTGCTTTTGCAAATAAGATCAATGTTATGACAAAAACAGGACAAGTGTGAACCAAGTGTTACCATGTGAACCAAGTGTTGCCATGTAAATAAAGTGTTACCATGTGAACCAAGTGTTACCATGTGAACCAAATGTTACCATGTGACCCAAGTGTCACCACATAAACCAAGTGTTACCATATGAACCAAGTGTTACCATGTGAACTAAGTGTTACCATGTAAATAAAGTGTTACCATGTGTTACCATGTGAACCAAATGTTACCATGTGAACCAACTGTTACTATGTGAACCAAGTGTAACCAAATGAACCAAGTGTTACCATGTAAACCAAGTGTTACCATATGAACCAAGTGTTACCATATGAACCAAGTGTTACCATGTGAACCAAGTGTTACCATATGAACAAAGTGTTACCATTGAACCAAGTGTTACTATGTGAACCAAGTGTGTTACCATGTGAACCAAGTGTTACTATGTGAACCAAGTGTAACTATGTGAACCAAGGTGTAACCATGTGAACCAAGTGTTACCGATGTGAACCAAGCGTTACCATGTGAACCAAGTGTTATTACGTGAACCAAGTGTATCCATGTGAACCAAGTGAACCAAGTGTTACCATGTGAGCCAAATGGTACCACGTGAGCCAAATGGTACCATGTAAACCAAGTGTTAACCATGTGAACCAAGTGTTACCATGTGAACCAAGTGGTACCATGTGAACAAAATGAACCAAGTGTTACCATGTGAACCAAGTGTTACCATGTGAACCAAGTGTAACCATGTGAACCAAATGTTACCATGCGAACCAAGTGTAACCATGTGAACCAAGTGTTACCATGTGAACCAAGTGTTACCATGTGAACCAAGTGTAACCATGTAAACAAGTGAACCAAGTGTTACTATGTGAACCAAGTGTTACCATGTGAACCAACTGTTACCATGTGAATCAAGTGAACCAAGTGTTACCATGTGAACCAAGTGAACAAGTGGTACCATGTGAACCAACTGTTACCATGTGAGCCAAATGGTACCATGTGAACCAAGTGTTACCATGCAAACCAAGCGAACTAAGTGAACCAAGTGTTACCATGAAGGCCATTCAGTTGTTTCTCCCTGGCTTTAAGGGACACTGATGTGAACTCTTCCCGACTGTTGGCATCTGCACCAGCGCCTAGAAGAATCTTGATTACCCTGTTGATTTCAAAGTTACTTATATAACTCATTCCAATAACATTTGGCTGTTGATTTCAAAGTTACTTATATAACTCATTCCAATAACATTTGGCTGTTGATTTCAAAGTTACTTATATAACTCATTCCAATAACATTTGGCTGTTGATTTCATAGTTACTTATATAACTCATTCCAATAACATTTGGCTGTTGATTTCAAAGTTACTTATATAACTCATTCCAATAACATTTGGCTGTTGATTTCAAAGTTACTTATATAACTCATTCCAATAACATTTGGCTGTTGATTTCAAAGTTACTTATATAACAATTTCAAAGTTACTTTTTATATAACTCATTCCAATAACATTTGGCTGTTGATTTCAAAGTTACTTATATAACTCATTCCAATAACATTTGGCTGTTGATTTCAAATTTACGTATATAACTCATTCCAATAACATTTGGCTGTTGATTTCAAATTTACGTATATAACTCATTCCAATAACATTTGGCTGTTGATTTCAAAGTTACTTATATAGCTCATTCCAATAACATTTGGCTGTTCAATACTGGGCTGGTTTTCAATATACATTCTGAGTCCCTTTGAAGAGAAGTAAGAATGTCATAAATCCTTTTTTAATAATTACACTGAGGTTTATTTAACATTAAAACTAATCAAATTTTTCTAAGTGATCTTACACCTATGATATAGAGTGTGGATTTTGTTTGTTTGATTTGTTTACGTTTTGAGGGGGTAAAAGTGGGAGGGGTGGTCTTTTTATTGTTTTGTATTACTTTTTCTCCAATCAAGACAGGCATGTCTGATAATGAAGAGTGATAATACCATAATAAGAAGAGGGAGAGCATGAAAGAGTAAAATATGGAAAAGAAGAAGAAACACAAAGATATCAAAGTGGGATAAAAGATGCAAACTTCACCAAAAGAGATAACAAACCAAGCGCAATAATTTCATAGAAAGGCTTGCTGTGGCTGCAATAATAATGATAAGTATTTATATAGCGCTAACTACTATCATAAGGTGCTCAGAAGTGCCTTATACAATAGATGGATTACAAAACATTAAGCATTGTGACAACATTTAAATGATAATGATCAAATCGTTACAAGCATACATCACATCCTAACAATTCATGTGTACATAACATCATAAATATATTATATATAAAAGTTTTAAAATGCAACAGTGAATAACTCAGCGTTTAAACTTCTTTTGAACGAATTAAAGGCGATGATGATAAGAATACTCGGAGCATGGCTATATTGCCATCATAGCTGTTAGTCTTGTTCTGTTTACTTCAAGCAATTGTACATGCCGTCTTTTTACCCTGGATTTATACTAAGTCCTGCTCCACTTGGTATAAGCGCTGAAAAAAATACTTGCTCTAGCTTGTCACTAGCTCATTTCCCAAATCCATCGGAAATAGTGATTGTGTAGATTTGAGTAGACTTATTGAGCAACGCTAAATAGTTCCTAAAACTGCAGATGGATCTTTAATGATCTATGTTCATGAACGATTATAACTATTTCAATGTGAAACTTAAATACAAATCTTCAAAAAAGAAAAGTTCCCAGTCATCATGAATTTTGTTACCTGGCTCTTTTGTTGACAGCAGCAACGTGTAGCGGTGTCCAACCCAGGTCATGACGTTTCTTTACATCCAG
>JAXRKP010001643.1:100000-104886 GCA_037039925.1 Doris montereyensis
ATTGCATAAGCCTGACTACAGGAATCCTTCCCATTTCAGCCTTGCTGTGTATCTCATGTCTCCTTAATCCAGTCTATCTATCATTCTCGTAAAATTCATCAATCATAAAATGGGAGCTCTAGATCTAGAATCTAGATAAGCCAAGAACAAATGTTGCTTCCTTTGCACATGTAAAGAAATTTTTTTTTAAATTTTACCCAACGATTTGTTCCCCGATACGCAGAGTTCCCACTGAAATTGGCTGCTAACGCTAAACTTATTCCACTTATTCCAGTCGCAGTGGTTAACGAGGTGACTGTTACAATTGTGAATGATGAAATTGTGTTGCTGTTACATCTTCTAAAATATACTCCTCTTGATTTCTTGAGAAAACGAGGATTATCGGATATTGATGTCTTTTGCTTTGCTTTCTTACATTTTTGTGATTATACGTGGTTTACACAAGTTGTTTTACCGATAGTTTGACTAAGATTCGCTATTCGATCGAAGCCAGTAAGGAAAACACCGGTCAGTGTAACGGGACATTATTATATGTTACAGTTTTTGGTAGCTGAAAGCACCTGTGTGGTCTGGAGGAAATTTTAACGGATATTGAATATGTATAAATCCCATAATACTTTATATCTGCCTCTCTGTATTTTCTGTCATAGATAATCTGTTGAGTCCTAACCAAAAAAACATTTGAAGAAATAAAGTAACATGTTGCAAGTAACTTTGCGAACAAGGTTCACTCAACACCAGTTGTTCTGCATTGAAAATATTTTTCTTTTTACTTTGTAAGGTATGTCATGTGATTAAAAAGCGTCGGAAATCAAGGAGCCTTTGTTTACGTTTGCAGCTGTTCGGTCTATCTCATTTTTATCAGTGTCGTTGATCCTGCAGCGTCGGACATCATTCACGTCATCTCCTTTTCGAAACTTTGGTAACGATTCAACAGTGAATTTGTCCAGGCAAGACGTTACAATTTTACGTAAGAAGAATGTCCCGCTTACTATTTCACTACTTCCAACTATAGACTATAGGTGAAATAGTGACAATAGTGACACCCACTAATAGAACGTCATGTATTTGTTGTCTGTAATAAGGTTTGTGACGGCTGTCTTTATTAGTGCAGAGTTGTCACTTATTGTCATATTTCGCCCTTGACTTCACTCCACTGTGGCTCTTTCGTATTATACTTTCAACTGTAGTGTTGTTCACACATAATAATTGTCTCATCAAATCTACTATGGACCTGAAACTCAGGGACCTGCAAACAATATTGAGTGTATCTTGTTCCATATTGTTCCATATTGTCAGGCATTATTAATTTCATGAACATTGTCTCTTCAATGGCCGACATTTAGTTGACTCATCATTTGGTAGATCTAGTAATCATTAGATCTCTTTCCAATCATGTAAATATGATAAATTATAATGCTCATCAGTTTGAACAAATACTAATTCTATCTGAAATAAAGAATAGCATGATAAGTTTAACACAAACTTACAGTTTGAACTCTTTGTCTATGAATTTGTGGTGGAATTGGCTTCAATGTATTGAAAGGGCCATTTCAATAATGTACCTATGTCCACTTTCCTGAATAACTAAATAGAGAGATAATCCTAGGTTAGAATACCCCCAGGCCAAACAGAACAGCATAAAACTTTTTTAGTAAATTGCTGACTGAATAACTTGCAGACTGAACAACATTGTATACGCAACCAACAATCGGCAGTTTCAAAACTACAACATTCAGACAATATCAAGACTGAATACACTAAACTACATCACTAACTGGCCGAATCAACTCTCTCACTCCCATTGTATTAAAGCTCAGTAGAGATTTTACAATCAAGATACAGAACACATATGAAATACAGTACAGAGAGAGACAGTCAACATCCTAGACTTCAAAGAATACCTACCAATGTGCTGTCACCGTCATTGAACCTATGCTGTCTCTGCTTTAGTTTTCGTTATTTTGAGTTTTGTCCTTCAAGGTGTAAAATATCACGTTATCTTCACTCTCTTTCCATTTTCTTTCTTTGCACAAATTTAGACTCCTCTGCAGTTCACATGATCTGTCATTTGAGACAAATATGATTTAGATGTCTCTTCCTGGTCAGCAAAAGGACACATAAGTGCAGGCTGATTCATGAGTTTAAGCTGACCTCCAATAGGTTATACACACGGCCTGCCAGGTTTGACCAGCGTTTTGAGACTAATTGCAGACTCAGCGATTTGGGGATTAATTTTTGACTCAGCTGCGTTTGGAGGTTAATTTTTAAACTTGGCACCTTTGCAGAAATGCAGTGAGGGGGAGCTTGCAGAGTAGAAACGGGGGAAGGGGGACATGACGGCACATGCCAACAAAGGACATCTAAATAAAAGTATAAAATAGATTCAATGAGTGCACAGATGTGCTGTCAGTCAGAAGTCTATGGATTATTACTAATACCTTGAAAAGATTTAGTCTAACACCTGATAGTTGCATACTTTAAGTATTAATCTTTTACATGAAAAATGGTATGTTCTAGATTAGTGCTGAAAATTCTCTTTCTTAATTCAAGTAAGCAACAATGTAGAAACGTCAGGAACAGTAATGATAAAGAGGAGATACAACAACTTCTCCAAATGGAGGGACTGATAGATTTTCACGAAAAAAATAACAAATACAACACCTTTTTTCCTCATAAAGATATCCACAAATACAAAAGTAAATAGAGACAGGTGTGAAAAGTCAATGATAGACTACATATAAGTAGTTCATTACACATTACTGGATGCAAGAGTAAACAGAGAGCAGAAATATTAGTGATCACCACACAGTGACTAAGCAAAAATGAGATTACTGACTGAAGGAAACAAACAGAAAAGGAAGAAAAAAAGCTACTAAGTCAAAATAGAGAGAATCAAACAAAACCAATAGAAAAAGAGATATACCAATGAGGATAAAGATTTACTGAAGAAAGATGGATCAGAAAGATAGCACAATAGAAGAAAAGTGGCAATTGTATAAAGAAACAATACTCAGCACTAAAAGATAACTGATAGAGAAACAAACAGAGATGGAAAAACAGCATGGTGGAATGAGAATATCAAGGATAAGATCAAAGAAAAGAAGAAGCTGAAAATACTACAAACAAAGAGATCCAAAAGAATAGATAGATTAGGTGAATAAAAAAATCATCGCCAAAGAGGAGGTGGAGGAAAAACGAACAGCTTGGACAAAGACTCTCAAAGCTATCAAGGAAATAAAAGCTAAAACTACTGAGGGGCAAATGAAGAACATGAGAAAGACTAAAGCATGCCCAATAAAACAAATTAAAAATGCCAAAGGAGAAATAATGAAAGAAACAGCCAACTATGGAAGCTGGAAAAAGTATTTACAACAAGTACATCCCTCCAGAACGTATGAAACAAGAAGTAAAGATTAGTAAGAGTAACAAGTAATCCAGAGAAACAGCTAGGTGCAGTTACATCAATCTGGAAGAAATAAACTTATAAGAAAGTGAAATTAGAAAGCACCAGAGCAGATCAAGTTTATCAAGAATGATTAAAAACTACAGAGAGGCAGACAGACTAATACATGCAATTACAAAGCCAAACAAGCATGAGTACAAATAGGTGCCAGATGACTGGAATAAGGAACGGAAAACTGCAATACATACAGGATCAACTATGGAAGGCCATAGACGTGATATCACTACTATTGAAGGTACTCCTCCTCGCAGGAAAAGATGTAAGAGATATCAGAAATGACTACAAAAAGAGAGGATCAGATTAAAGACAACGATGGATTTGACCAGGAAGAAAGTCAAGTACAACATATTTACCATTAGAAAAAACAGAAAATCCCTTGAGAGAAACAGTGACTTGCACCTAAGTTTATAAATCTAGAAAAAGTTTGACACTGAAAGAGAGCAAACTATGGCATTCCTTAAAAGAACACAATGGAGATGAAATTTAATAAAAGCTGCTGAAAGCTTACAATAGCAATATGTGCAGTAGAGTAGCTGGAAACATATCTGCAGAATTTGATGTAGATATTAGGAGGTAAGACAGCGTTGTAGCTAAATCCTCTGTTGTTTATCACATTTATGGATTAGATACAAAGGCAGCCTCAGATATGAAGAAGTGAATGTAGGTATGTAAACTCAAACCAGTAAATGTAATAAATGCTTTCATTTTTGCCAATATGGTGCAATTCTCTGTTTGGAAAATCCAGACATGACCTTCAGTCGAATATCAACATTATGAACAATGAACTAAATAAAAAAGGAATGAGAAAATGCAAGAAAACCAAAACAATGCTAATAACTGAGCTTTAAACACAAAATCTTAAATTGAGCAGGAAGGAATGAACAAATTCAAAACTACAATTACCTGAGAGTAATATGATTAACTCAGAGGAAAACTAAAAGAGAAAAAATCAGCAAGAAAATAAAAAAGACCAAGTAAAATATAACCATCAGAAAAGACGTGGCGGTGGCGAGTACACAAAGCAGTTATGGGTCCACTCCTCTATGGCAGCGAAACATGGACAAGACAGTAGAGAATGCAGTAAAGTAAAAGCAGCTGAAATGAAATAATATTGAAGAGTAGTAGGAAAACTAAAAGACAAAATCAGAAACACAACAATAAGAGATCAAACCAAAGCAGATAGCATAAAAACTAAGATAGAAACAAATCAATTGAGATGGTTTGTGCATGTAAACAGAATGAATGACAATAGAATAGCTAAATCAGTATACAGTGCTAAAGCCCAAGGTAAAGACCAAAAGGCAGACCTCGAGAAAGTGGGAAGAATATATAAAAGAGGCATTAAAGCATAGAAATTTAACTTTTGTAAGGAAACAGAAAATGCCAGGACAGGGCATCCTGGAGAAAGATCATCTCGGGC
>JAXRKP010001644.1:0-2500 GCA_037039925.1 Doris montereyensis
CAACTATGTATGCGTATGTGTTTGTGTATGAGTGTATAATCTATGTATCAATTCAATTGCCAATTATCAATTTCGGAATAGAATACATCAATTATTGTTTTCATGTCGCAATCTTAGAGCTGTCAAAAGTTTTAGAATGCTACGTCAGGATAGAGTGATGTGTCATCCAGCACTAGATGTGATTTCGGCTTTAAGGAATTTACAAATTCGACACTTAAGCTGCTTAGACTCTCTTTCTTCTTTTCCTACATGAAACGCGTCTCTTGCAAACGGGATGTGAGATCATTGAGGAGAAAAAACTTTATCAGCTCACTGGCAATTGATGGTGGCGAGGGTGGCTTAGTACATAGGCTGCTGGACCTAGATTAGATTTCCTTGGTTCGAATCCTGACAATGCTACATTCGACGTTGTATTCCTTGCGAAAGACAGTTAATACCCTTTTTCCCATTTCACTCAGGTTCAAATGGGTACTAGCAGTAATATCAGCTGGGGCGTGAGACCTGCCACAGATAAGCATCATGTGCAGGAGGCGCTGAACTTTTAGCTGTTTGTTCCGTTTCAATACATTATAGATGTTTGAGATAAACCGCGACTCTGTGGTGAATAACTTTTCCTTCTTACCCACGGTGGATAGTTGGCGGGTGAGTTGGCCGTTGCTATTTCCTCATAAGTTACCCCTGAGATCACCACATAATAATAAGACGGACAGGGTAAATTTCGATGAGGTCTTCAGAATGACACCAGGGCTTTTTTAAATTATAGCTTCTTGGCGCTTTGAACAACGAACAGCATAGAAATGAAAAGAATCATGCCTAGCGTTGGTGGTGCTTCTCATTAACAAACAACTCACTTGATGGACTTCACTTACCCCATCAAAAGTTCATTTATTCCATGTAATGCAATAAGACAGTTGCACAATGAGCACAGTCGACGTTTTTTGCTAAATACAACCTGATCCAGCGATTTATCCGCTGCGTTGTGGAAAATGTCCCAATTGGCTTTCGCATACAGCAAAATCTGTTTGGGCCGGGGTTTCGAGGTCCCGCGTACCACCGTGATGGTCAGCAGGCTCGGCAGATGGTCTGCCGACGTCCTCGACACCAGATAGATCCGACGACAAGAGTGAGGGGTCGGGGTGTCCCGTGTGTAGGTCGCATCACTCTGTACAGGTTAAAGATCCCTTGGCTGTTACATGGCAGTCTGGGCAAAATTAAAAATCCTACCAAAAACCCCCGAGACCACTTTAGTTGTGGGTGTGGATAAATCAAATCAAATCAAATCAACTTTCTAATTCCCCACAATCCTTGTTTGTGGTTTGTATACTGACCAGTCGCACTGCCTTTTATTCCTCTAGGTGTTGTGGCACAATTGGTTGTGTTGTGAGATGGTAATCACAGCGGCAGTGATTCGAAATCCTTGCTGGGCCAGGCATATTTTCATTCATAGTGTTATACTCTTCGGAATGGTACTTTACTCAGCTTTCCTCTCTCAACTCAGGTGTGAATGAGTAATTCAGCTATAGGTAGAGAAAGACCAAGTCAGAGTGTTACCACGTCGCGTCCACCAGGTTGGTGGTGTGCTGTATTCTCCCCATGGAGTTGAGTACTCTTGATTGAAATGGCTCTGCTGGGGAATAAATTAATTATGATGTAGAGTCGATGAACCTGTACTTGCGCTGGGATGCGGACTATAAATCCATCTTTATCTTTTTCGATGTAATCTCATACTTGGGTGATCGCTTCCGTGTAGATACCACCTTGTCTGTGAGTCTAGAGCAGCCAAGCTTAATACCCTAGACATAATAATATATACGATGAAAACTTAATCCGGAAGTTCCAATTTTCATGAAGGGTAAACTTTAAATTGATTGTACATGTCGACGAGGATTATCCCAAATTCGCGGGAGCGATCCTCAAAGCAGTGTGTAAGGCGATTCCCAGAAGTGGGGGGGGGGGGGGGGGGGGTACCCGATACTCACCCTTCTGGACCGAGATCAGCTTAGCTGTGGATGTGGGTAAAATCAAATCATAATTTTTCGTCTAATCCATATAAGTGAGAATTTCAGATACTATACTTAGTTTTTTGGGTTTTTTTAAGAAGAAAAAAATCTAAAGTGACTCAAATTTCTGCCCCCTGAAGAAAAAAAAAAGGAGAAAGAAACGCATACACAAAAAAGCATAAGAAAATAAAACAGAATTGAATTTACTTGAAAACAAAAAGTAGCAACAAGAACCAAACGGAAAAAGGAAAAAAACAAACAAATACCTAACAGCTTACAGCATTAATGTAAATTAACTGAGGGAAAGAAATAGGTGTGTATGTGTGTGTGTGTGTGTGTGTGTGTTTTTTGTGTGTGTGTGTGTGTGTGTGGTGTATATATGTGTGATTGTGATTGTGTACGTGTGTGTGTGTGGTGTATATATATGTGCGTGATTGTGACGTGTGTGTTGCGTCTATCCCCATGTGTGATTGTGTATCGTTCTGTGTGTGTGGTGTATA
>JAXRKP010001644.1:10000-35000 GCA_037039925.1 Doris montereyensis
TTAACGTGCACAGACTGTTGTGATCTTCACCCGTGACCTCCTTTTTTATCGTCTGTCTCTGATGGCACTAGGTGTCGATCCACCTACATCATGGACCCCAATATTTTCCAACCGTTGGCGGGGCTCAATGAAACCACTATCTTTCGGTTGAGAGGCCGACACCTTGCCTTTGAACTGCACCAGAGAGAGAGAGAGAGAGAGAGAGAGAGAGAGAGAGAGAGAGAGAGAGAGAGAGAGAGAGAGAGAGAGAGAGAGAGAGAGAGAGAGAGAGAGAGAGACAGACAGACAGAGAGACAGACAGAGAGAGACAGAGACAGACAGACAGACAGACAGACAGACAGACAGACAGACAGACAGACAGAGACAGAAAGAGACAGACAGACAGTCTGACAGGTACAGACAGAGATAGAGACAGAGACAGAGATCGAAGTGAAATGCAGAGCAACTTTTCTAATTTCGTCTCAATTATGAATCCATTTTAACAACAAGCACAAATCTACAAAGCTCATGAAAAATTAAGGAATAAAAAATAAGTTAAGTCATCAGTTAATAAAATAAGGGATTAAATAGTTGATAAAAAGGTCCGAAGACTGCTGGGATATTGCAGCCAAAGAGGACGATTATCAATCAATACATTTATAATTATGTTAGTTCGAAGAAAATAGGATCTAATTTACTCTCATAAAGGGGACTCGATAGTACAGAGGCAAGGTGTCGGCCTGTTAACCAAAAGGTAGTGGGTTCGAGCGCCGCCAACGGTTGAACAATTTTCTCAAGTTTTTTTCAAACAAAAATTTTGTGTCAGTTTCCCTCTCTGTGTTGGATGAGATTTTGAGCAACTGAATTTGAGAGAGTGCCCCTTCCCCCCCCCCGGTCCAGTTAGGTGGATCGACATCGATTCCCATCAAAGAATGACGATAAAAAGGAGGTCCCGTGCGCAGATCACAACTCTGTGCACCATAAAGATCCCTTGGCTGTTTACAGGGCGGGCAGTCTGGGCAAAAGAAAAAATCCTACCAAATGCCCCGAGATCGCTTTATATAGTGGATGAGGAGGGTAAATGAAATCAAATCAAATTACTCTCATAAAATTAAACTTAACATAAACAAAGTCAACTACACAGCAGCCAACCACGAGTTCGTGAGACACTTGACCAGTTGGATTCTTTCTCTCCACAGTAATAACAACCCTGATCTTGGGTGGTAGTAGATTCCCACAGACAGTTTCAACTGACCTGACCAAACACAAACACAGCTCCTTCAGGTTTCAAATACGGTAAGTGAGACATCCATTGCTTTACCCGCGCGTGTTTGACAAACAAAAACAGCTAACACCCGAGTTCATCTCATCGTTTCTCAATCAGATAAAGAGTGACTGAAAACAATGGCGGAGAACAGGGGGAAAGTCCCTTGGGACCCAAATGAAGCCAAGAAGATACCGCCGTTCCCACCAGCAATTTGCTATTTATGCTCACACACACTCACTCACTAATTGTAAGGCAAAACGACGAAAACAGAGACACTACAAAGAGAACGGTCGTCTTAAATAGAGAAAGTTAAAACAAGCTTAGATCTAGTTTTTGGTAGTGTACCTTCCGAGTTGTCATTGTGAGGGCTAAGCTTTCAATCATTATCAAGATTGTACGGACGATGAGGGTCATGATGTCGTGATGACCTTGCACGATTGGAATCCACAATCAAAACATGAATCTATTAGTGTTCATTGTTATTGTTCTCTTGTACATGTTGTGCTTTTACTTTTATTTTTATGTTCCCTGGTCGTATCATTATTACCAGGCGTGCTCACACCAAAATCCACAAAGTTAACGGTTGGTCCATTGGATCAACTAAATCTTCGTTTAACTCTTGTCTTTCACTTTCACTTCACCTGGACTGCTGACATGAGAAGAGTTTGCATTCAACGGCATATGCAATAATAATATCATGTTTTTATAATACAATTCATTATGTACACCATAATACGTATTCTGTAAATTACGTATGCTAATAATAGTATTCGATCGACATATTGTAAACCGTCAGTTAGTCCACTGCCGTTTAAATTTTGTGAATCTATCTCAATACATGTTAAGAGGCTCCGCAGAAGGCAGCTGAACGTCTTTCGATTCGATTGCGATATAGAATCTAGATTTATATCAGTCTGAGTTAGATTTCAGAATTCTAGTGCAGAATTCTGGTCTAGAAAATGCAGAACTTCACTAAAGAGCAAATTGCCTGTTCTATTTTAATCTTATACTTATATACATTAATTATTTCTGGAATCACCTGATAAATGCTTCAATTTCACAGTATTTAATCAAACTCAAGTCACAATTTACAATAATGTGAACAGCAATGGGGAACCTGGTAACTCTGAACGGTACATTATGTATTTATTAATTTAGTTTGTTTTTGGGTTTGGTTGTTTTTGCTTGTTTTGTTTTCTTGTTACTCGTTGCGCCGTTTAACAAGCAGCTACTTTGCCTTCAAAGAGAAAAAACTATCTCTGTAGTGTTTGTCATCTAAATATCCAATTTTAAAAAATAACAACTTACATTTACTTACTGTTATCATCCGCACTGCTGCTGAAATTTTAGGAAAGTGCGTGAAGGGTTTAATTCTATTTTTTTCTACTTCGGTCATGTTACAAGGGAGATAATCAAATTTATTCGTGTTGAAAAATCAGAAGTGTGAATACATCACGTCAGTCTGAGATTCGTCATTTCAAATTCTAGGCATTTGATTTCGATTCTACCCACATCCACAAATACAGTGATCTTGGGGTTTGTGTTCATTTCAAATAGAGAGTTTTCATTTCCCCCCATCTATTATTGTGTTCAGTTGTTTATTTCTGTTATCATTCATTATCAGATTGTCGCCGCATGACAAATTGGTTCAACTCAAAAACTTTAGATTTTTTTTATTATTGGCTATTTTAGTATAACTTTACGAGATCTATAAAAGATGTTATAACCAATTTTATTCTCTACCTTCTGTTATGATTATTATTTCGTGACTTGAAAGTCGATTTTCTCAGTTACCTAGAATTGATATTGGAGCAGTTTGTCATGCAGGTGATGATAAATATGTATGTATATATTAACAAAGCATGAAATATTAATAATATTTTGACTCCGCTGAAATGTAAATTAATACAGACATCACTGTAACAAGGAATGGTGATCTCGGGGCCTTTTATAAGATATTTTAAAATTTGGCCCAGACTGCAATGTAAACAACCAAGGGATTTTAAATGTGTAGTCTTGTGATCTGTACATGGGACCTCCTGTTCATCTCCCGTCTCCAATGGGACGAGGTGTCAATCCACCTACCTGGATCAGGAGGTGGGTTTTACTAGAAAATTTCTAGCTCTTATAGGCCGTATATACATTCATAAACACACATCCATCTATATACATATAACGCTGAACGTCTCTTAACTTTCGACCGTTTATAACCCAGGAAACACTGCACCCACAACCTCCATATTTCGCATGTAGCCTTCAAATACCCCGATTTAGTGATTTTTGGATCAAATTAGTATTTTAATTGATTGGAAAAAGAGGGCACTCAGTAATCCAGAGGCAAGGTGTCTGCCTCTCAACCAGAAGGCAGTGGGTTTGAGCCCTGCCAACGGTCAAAACAATTTCTTCAGTTTTTTCAAACAGGTAGGTGGATAGGCACCTAGTCCCATCACAGACAGACAGTAAAAAGAAAATTCAATGTGCAGATCACAACACCCTGTGCACGTAAAGATCCCTTGGCTATTTACAGGGCAGTTCGGGCAAAATTTGAAAATCATACCAAATACCCCGAAATCACCTTAGCCGTGGGATGTGGGTAAAAAGATTGTTTTGCCATCTGATCCATGAATCTTTTTATTGTCATTGTTCCACATTCCTTCATTTCCAGTCATTAGATCTGCAATGAAAAGCCTGCCTAACCTCAGTATTAAATACTCTACCTACACATGACATCACCCTGCACCTACGTGTTTTGTGTAGTTCATCGTTGAAAAAACAGAATGTGGTAAAAAACTAATCGTAATCATCATAGTCTACGGGCATGCTTGTTATATATAAGCAAAGAGGCAGTGCCAAAATACCAGAATGGTATTTTCTGAAGTCCCTGCATTCTCCATCTCATCAGGATTTCTTCAATAAATATATTATGCAGCTACTGAATCTAAAACCACAAAAACGCAAAATTAAAGACAAAACGAAACATCCCCTAAAGACAGAACGAAACAATATGAAAATCAAGATACAAAAGAAAACATATTTGATCAAGGGATTTTTATTGTCCAGTTCTCATTTTCGTTTCTTTTTCTATTATTTAAAATGTTCCTATGATGCCAGACAAAGCAATGAGAGTAAAATTTAAAGTACTCTAAGGCTGTTATGGCAGCGTCATGGCTCATAGAGCCGGAGCTTATCTTGATGTCTATAGCATGAAGTGGAATAAGAGATAATACATTACCTCCGGCTAGTTTATCAGTGTCACAGATTTTATCCCCCATCTGATGCTGGGACCCATTTACATCTGGATCAAGTTGGGGAAATGTGTTATCGTTGTGTGTCTTTCCCAAGGAACTCAACGTCAGATCTAGCATTGTTCGGGTTCAAACCCAGGACCTCAAGATCATAAGTCCGGCAACCTAACCACTATGCTGCTGGCACCACATACAGAATAAGATATGGGGCTATTACTATTACTATAACATAAGCTTGCTTGGATCTACTTTTTTTCTTCTTCTTTTCCCCTGCACCTTTTCTGGCCTTGACATTTGTGCGAACTTCATCCTGAAGCTCTGAGAAGAAAGCTGTTGAGGAGGTCAGCTTTTTTCTTGTCTCCCTGTTTAAAAAGCAAGGAAAAAAATACAAACATTATATTTATCTGTTCATATCTTTCTTCACTAGAAGTTTCCTGTTCATATATATTCACATTTTTTTCCCCTTCTAAATGTTAATTTAAAAATCTCAAATGACAAACTGCAGAAAATCTTAACTTGAAATCAGGCTTACATTGTACATGATTCCGTTTCAACTTCAATAAAAAAATTTTAAAAGCCCAGACCATTCCAACATTTGAATAGTCCTCTTTCATGGATATACTGCAGCCCTCAATGACAGAACAAAAAAAAGGAACCCTTTCCTTTCTCCACATCAACATGAAACCTGTGATTTTCTGACAGGAAATGAAGGAAAAACTTTAAAACTGACATGTCCTATAATCAGAGCTGGGTAAATAGTGATTTCAAAAAACAATATATGATAAAAGATAAGAGAATTAATAAATATATTACCTTAATCATTGTGACATTCTTGTTAGATTTGCTGATCTCCTCCAGCTGTTTCAAGGCTTTCTGTTTGCTGTATTTATTTCCAAGCCCAGGTTTGAGTTTGTCCACCGCCTTCTCCTGGCCTCCTTGGCTCTCTTCCTCTCTCTCTTCTCCGACTTCTTTTGTCTCCTGGCTCGCTTCTTGTCGGTGACATCACGCTCATCATCAGCCTTCAGATCACCCTTCCTCTTTACCTGTCAGGAACATAAACATATCATAGAGCTTAAAAGAGCTTCACTTATAGTCGAATGAGACAAATAGCGAGGATGACATGACGTTCAATCATTGGAAAGGATACAAAACAAATATAAGAAATATGAACAGACAAAATGACCTAAAAACAAACGAAACCCAAAACAGGTCAAGAAAAAAAATACGTTTAAAAAGAAAATTGAAACGCTTACAACCATGTAAACAGGCCATGGTTTTCAGGAGAGACAAAAAGTATTTTTATCATTCAAACTAAGCCAGCAGACTGGTTGGCTTTTTACTGACTCAACTTTACCAGAAGGTACACTGAAATCTCGCTTTATCACCCCCGCTGATCTGCTATTCTCATTTACCACCAGCTTTCCAGCTTTTCCGAATCACACAATATACAAAAATGATGAAATAACCCATTATACCGCCATCCATCAAAGATTTGGCGTTACCGTTCCTCGGTAACTATTGCATCTGACTATCACTGAGGAGACCTAGGTTCAATTTCCAGGTTTGGGCAGATTTTTCATGACCGTCCTGCCAACCCAGTTATTCAGGTGTTTTCAGATGTGACTAAAGAAATATCGGCGTGGAAACAGTGTGGCAAGCCACCACGTTATCACGTATGCCTAGAAAAATCTACTCTGCTCCAGCCTACCCCCATACTCAACACTGAGTTAAAGGACTTACCTTACCTGCTTTTCTATTTAATGAAACAAACCGTAATCCTGGAAGAAAGATGACAAATAATAACAGGTGAATAGTCAATGCCATTGTGGTGTCAACTTACACGAACTTCCTCTGGGGCCAGCAAATCAGCGTCAGTGGTAGCCACCGGTGCCACTTCTTCCATTGCAATGGCTGGAGTGTTGACAAGGACCTTCACCTCTGTGCCAGGCTGCCATGACAAATGAAAGGTGAGGAGAATTGATAAAGGTTCCGTTAACAGACAAAATCATAACAATGTACAAACCAACACAGGAATTTTCTTGACATACTACGTAAGAAAAAGACAAAATCAAAGCAACACTCACGCCAAAGAGAAGAAAATTTAAGCTTAAATTGATGTCTTATGCCCATGAAAAGTCTTCACACAACATGTCTTCACAAGCTTGCCCGTCTTCACACAAGCCCATCTGCCCACCCAAGCTTGCCCATGTCTTCACACAAATGTAAAAGATGAATCAACTTCAACAAGCTTGCCCATGTCTTCACACAAGCTTGCCCATGTCTTCACACAAGCTTGCCCATGTCCTCACACAAAAGTGGACTCATCATCAATTAAACACAGCTTTGCCCTATAACATGCTGCATGTCGTATTTCATCCATTTAACTCAGTCAACCCTAACACTGATGTCATCACAAAAATGACATCTGCTTCGCTCAACCTATAAGAATAAATGAGGTCTCTTTTTGCTCTGGGAATCTCCATCGCAGAAAGTCAAATATAACAATTACACAGAAAGAAAGTAGAGCTCTTCCTTGATAGACATTAAAAACTAAAAAGTAGTCTTGTCACTTCCTGACCTGTGAATTTTTAAAAAGTGGTAAACATTCTAGGCAGAGTAGAACCCGTTCCATGTTAAGTGACAAACCAAACAGTTTGGAAAAGTATCCCTACTTGATTCCATGTTATGTTAGTGACAAACCAAACAGTTTGGAAAAGTATCAAACCTAGGTCTGGGAATGAGTGAGTTACAGCCTAGTAGATTCCATGTTACGTGACAAACCAAACAGTTTGGAAAAGTATCCCTAGGTCTGGGAATGAGTGTCAAACCAAACAGTTAGAAACAGCCTAGTTGATTCCATGTTAAGTGACAAACCAAACAGTTTGTATCCAAAAGTATCCCTAGGCCTGGGGTTCCCTAGTGAGTTACGGCCTACTACTCTGGTGAGAAAGAGCTCCATCACACTAACAAATTTTCCCCTTGAAAGCTTCCAAATAGATTTGTTTATTTTGACCTGACCCAAGAAACCAGAAAGTACAAATACAAGATTTTCGGATTTCACCTATGAATTAAATTCCGCCCACCGCATGAAGTCATCAACAGCACCCCCCTCCCAAAAAAAATCACGCACAAACCATTCCCCCATCCATCCCTTAATCTTCACCTATCCCTCATTACGACATTTCGCTACCATGAACAAATGAGTAATACACAAAGCAGGAAGAAAGAATACCTTCATTGGAGTATATCTGAAATTACAGAGGGCATCAAGTTGGAAGAAAAGTTGTTTGAGCTCCTTTTCAATTTTCTCACACTCTGGATCTGCTTTCACTTCATCTACATCTTGCTGGAAAAGATTAAGGGGAAATGAAAAAAATGTATATAAAGAGGATCGTGGAAATAAGTTTAGTCTAATCAGCATTTTGGTCTATCAAAACATAATGACATGACTATGATGAGGGAAAAAATATCAATAGAGACATGATTTTGATTTGTTTTTACCAACATCCATGACTAAGATAATCTCCAAGGTTTTGGTAGGATTTTTTAATTCTTGCTCAGACAGCCCTGTTAAAGGCCAAGGAATCTTTAGTGTGCACAGTGTTGTGATCTGTGCACAGGACCCCTTTTTTATTGTCTGTCTTCGATGGGATTAAGTGTCAATCCACCTACCTGGACCAGAGGGGTAGACTTTACTCGAAAGAACTCGAGATAACTTTTCAACCTACGATCTTTTGGCTGAGAGGCCGACACATTACCTCTGGACTACCAAGTCCCCAGAGAGACATGAAATGAGTTTTAATGACTAATTTGCTTGTTTCCTTGAAATTTACTTCATCCACCATATGTGGTGGTCTCAGGGTGAGTTATGAGGAAACAACAAGATGTAGGACATGTGAAAGAGTGAAAGGAATGAGGGAGAACCTACCAGCGACCCCCATCAACCGTCCACAATGAGTTTACGAAGAAGTAGTCTCGCTTTACAACAAACAGTATGATGAAGCAATGTTTGCTTCATTGATATTCACTTTCCATTATATCAGGTCATCTTAGGATGAATCAAAAGGCCAATAGCATGACGAAAGATGTATTGTGAAAAAGTAAAAGGGAGAGACGTGCGACATACCAGCAGCGCCAACTGTCTCACTGAGTATTATAAATAACTAGTGTAAACAAAAAAACATCTGATGAACATGTTAAAGTATGAAATGAGTGAGTGAGTGCAAATTTTAAAAAAATAAATTTGATGGGCATTAAAACATCCATCCAAAAAAAATGCATCAATACCTGAAAAAAAAGAAAAGAGAAATTAAAACATAGCAAGAAAAAAAAAAAGCAAAGAAAAAGTTTGACGCACCTGTTGCTGTTTCAGAAATTCTTGTTCATAAAGTTCTCCTAAACTCATCTTGCTCTTTTCTTGATCTAAGACAATTCTTTTCTTGAACTCAAACACATCTTCCTTGGGTTTTTCTTTTCTCTCAACATCGTCAAAAGTCTGAATGAACAAATAGTATGGGAGTTCAAACATTTGATAAAAAAAGACTTACAATAACGTAAGAGCGTAACAATTTTCGTTGCACTTTACATAGCTTTGATAGCAAATACGAGCACATAAATCTACTCACCAAAAAATCAAAATGTACAAATGAAATCATCTATAACTGATTTGTTTTCTGAATGAATAAAAAAAACAATCTCTATGATCAAAGAAGCATTCAAATTTAAATGCACTCTTGAGGCATACTAGTGGCGTCGGTGGCCGAGTGGTTAGGCTGTCGGACTTGGGATCATGAGGTCCCGGATTCAAATCCTAGCAAAACAAGGTCCCACGCTGTGTTCCTTAGGAAGACGCTTAACACGCATTTTCCCCACTCGACCCAAATAGGCACAGGCACTAGCTTCGGAGTAAAATCGTATGTCAGACTAGCGTCTTATCCAGGAGGTGATTATAATCACCTCTTGCCTTGTTTATCATAGGGCCAAGCCTCAATCTCAATAGTTATGTCTAACAGACAATTAGAGGGCAAGGAACCAAAAAGTTATTTTTGAAACATTAACACTAATAAAATCGTAAGAGAACACAGCCCCAAAGGAAATGTTTTTACCTTGTCTTTGATTCGTTGTTTTATAAAATCCTCTAATGACTTTGTGGTATCATCGGTGATGACTGGAGCTGGAATAGAGAAGATAAAATTGTGAGAAAATGCAATAATGTCACTTACCCAATGCATGTAATACAAACTGATCTACCCAATGCATGTAATCAACAAACAAATACAAACTGATCTACCCAATGCATGTAATCAACAAATGAATACAAACTGATCTACCCAATGCATGTAATCAACAAACGAATACAAACTGATCTACCCAATGCATGTAATCAACAAACGAATACAAACTGATCTAAATGCATGTAATCAACAAACGAATCATCTACTCAATGCATGTAATAACCAATGAACACAATTATTGCTAATTTGCGTACATATGTTTTCTGTTCACACACAACAAAAACCGTAACTAGTATTCAAATCTCTTGAAGTTGAAGCAGATAACAGTTTTGAATTCATATTACTTAAAAGGATATTTCTAAATTTGCTTTTGCAAAAATACTCATAAAAAACAAAACAAACCACAAACAAAAAACGAAAACCAATCACAACAAAAGAACAGAGGCAATGAAGGATATGATATGCATCTGTAAATAATGTATAGTCCGAAAGAATTTTTGTATTGTCAGTAAGTCTATACTACAATGGATTACACTTAAAATATTCACAGATAGGTATTGGCTACAATGTGTCATCAGTTCTACAGTTAACACATCAAAATTGCAAATCAAATAATAAACAAGTCAAAACTACAAACAACAAGGCAGAAACTCCTTTATCAAACGATATCACAAAGGCCATTGAATCCTCAGCTGACTGACATATCAAAAATAACTACCCTTTAGACCTGACCTAAGCGCCTAAAAAAAACAAAAGTGGAAGACTTGGAAAAAGAAAATAAGAGAGGAGGCTCAATGATGTCAGTTAAATAGTCACAGACCTACAGCATGTCAATCGTGAGGGAAAGTAATAAATTACTATGAACAAGAAATTTCAAGATAAGTTGATAAAGATAAAGATGGGTTTATGGTCCGCATCCCTGCACAAGTGCAGGCTCATTTATCCCCCAGCAGGCAGGCCATTTCATTCAAAGTCCTCAACTCCTGGGGGGAGCATATAGTACACAAGGATGTTAGGCTTTTCGTACTAACATTCTGACAAGATCTTTCTCTACCTATAGCTGGGTACTCATTCACACCAGAGTCAAGTGAGAAAATCAGAGTGCAGTACCTTTCCTAAGAGTACAACGTTGTGAAAAAACTCCACCCGTGCCAGCCGTGGGGCTGATTACCAGCTCACAACACTACGGTTCAGCTACAATGCCTACTTACAAAGACGGACTCCACACTGAATGGGACCAATAAGGTCGGGAGTGAAGGGAACAAAAGACAGGATGCAAAGAAAGGGACGAGAAAAAGGCAGAAAAATTGCTGAACATTAAGTTACGACAATCAACGTTACAACGTTTACTGTTATCATTGTTTCAGATCTATCTTTGAAAGCAGCACAAAGTAAATTTGACTTCATCTGATAAACCATAGTTTTAATGCAAAATCAGGATTTGTGTACTCAAGCGTCCAAAATCCTCTTTAAAATGATTCAGTAGAAAGGAATGGCAACTATGAGTTTGCATGCGGATATACAGCCTTCATCTGCCATCTAATTCATTAATGATGTATTCAATAATTTTCTTTGCCATTGCCAAATCTCCACACAAAAGCAAGCAAACTCATTAGACGTTAACATTTACTGTTACAGTGAAAGACTTGCAAAATGCAGGAGACTGAAAGCTGACAAGATCTAAGGTGTATCATCACAGTGATGAGAATTTCATAGATGTATTCAAAAAAGAAACAAAAGAAAAAAGAAAACAACCCAACTAAAACTGTTACCTGCTCTTGTAGTGTGTTGAAACTCTAAAACAGTTTCCAATAAACTATTTTCTGGTCGCTTAGTAGAACTTGTTTCCCCTGTCAGCTCCCATGGGGATTCCTTGAGGCTCAGTTCTTCCATCTCTATAGCTTTAGCTTTTAGCTACCATAGGTTAAAAATAAAGAAAAGTTTGCCATTAACAACATTGACAGAGATTGCAAGCATTAATTAACATACCAGAAATTAGCATAAGATTGAAACATAATGGAGTGATGACATAATCATCACAATTGATCTAAGTACATGCCATCTAACATCCTGGTCTGCCTGCCATATTCTCAAGACACATAATTTTTCTTTATAAATTGGCCCTTAACAACACAGTTTTTAAGAAAGACATCTCTTTTCTTGGATTTCAAATATGAAGGCATTTCAATTAAACTAGATGAGTAGAGATGATCAAGCCATGCCTCTCAGAAGAAAAAATAGATGCTGATAGCGATCTCTCTCTATCTGCCAGACAGCAAGGTGCCAATTTCATCCACCTGGGCAAGCAAACATGGTCATTGTCTAGCATAGGCAGTTGAAAGTGAATATTTACTCTACCTCCTAGACAACCCGGCATCACGATGCGTGATGCTTTGTGTATGTGAAACGAACAATGGTCTAAATTTGTCATTCCTTGACGTGCGTTACGAAGACAATTACCGTCAATCGCTGTCAATCAAATAAAAAAATGTGTGTCTAACCAATGATGTGCTGGTGAGTGAGAAAACTTCCTGATTTGTTGCATGCATGTCAGATAGAATTGAATGGCCATGGGTTATACTGACATTCAAACACAATTCAAACTTACTTTTGAGTTTTTATACTTCAACCAGAAAGATATATAAGAAACTTGGAAAAAAAAAAAGGACAAATTTCTTTTAAAATGCTTTGTTAGTTGTCAGTCTGTACTTTTTAACAAAGAGGAAAATTTTCCCTCTCTGGGCTACAGGGACAAACATTTGGCATTTCGAGTGCCAGAATATTTTAACATTGCATAGAAGCTTCATCTTTTTTACACCAGTGAAAAACTTAAAAGACCAAGAAAAGTTGAACAAAAATATAAGATTTCTTTTAACATCATTGTAAATTATAATAAAGACATAGCAATCGGAATTCCATACAGATTTAAGCATAAGGTTGACAAATGCTGCATACTGAGCCTAAAGATACATAAAATGGCCCTGAGATTACCTTTTCCTGTTTCATCTCAAAAGTTGACTTCACATCATGTTTTTTGTTTCCTATTTCAGTAGCATCATCCGTATCATCTTCATCGCTGAGAGAAAAAAATGAATGACACAACTTTTTAAAAAAAGAGACATAAAAATCAGCTGAGAAAACAGCACGACACTAAAGTCCATGTAAAGACGGATTTATAAAAATACTTTATATATAAATATACAGTGGCAATGATATAAATAAAATCTAAAGTTTTTGGAAGATATTCTAAAAGCAGTCAAAGTGTCCAATTTAACAGTTCACCCAAAGCCCTTGTTCCCAAACAACTCAGGTTTCTGTTATGGATCATGTATTATTTGCAAGAAATTTTGAATCAGCTGTATACATGATTACATTTTTATCAGTTTTTAAAATTTTGATTTGACTTGCCCAGACATCCACAACTTTACTGAGGTGACCTCGGGGGTTATTGGTTTTTAATTTTGCCCAGACTGCCTTTTAAACAACCATGGGATCTTTAACATGCACAGAGTGCTGTGATCTGCACACGGGACCTCCTTTTCATCGTCCATCTTCGATTGGACTAGATGTCGATCCACTTACCTGGACCAGGGGGGTAGCTTTTCTAAAACTAAATCTAGAAAATTGTTTAACCGTCGGGGCTTGAACCCATGACCTTTTGGTTGAGAGGTCGACACCTTGCCTCTGAACTACAGAGTCTCCTCTTTATCAGGATCATGAATGTTATTTCATCGGAAGCATGGTGTGGCTGGGAAACTCAGCAAATGAGCTAGGACTGCGATTTCCATAGGGACATGGTTTTCCATTATTCCCTTCAATTTCTATTGGGGTTTCTTTTCATTTAGACAACTTTGAATATAGTTATTCAACAATCCTCTGGCATGAGATGGGTCCCAATTATCACAATATTTCTCATCAATACAGTTAACGTGAAAAGAGAAAAAAATCTCCCTCCTTAGACACAACAATAAAAGTTAAAATGAAACAATTTATTGTAATAGAAGTCACATACTCAAACAACCTAGCAATTGAATCAGAAATCATGTCCATTATGCAAAATGAGAAAAAATAAGGTAAAAGTATTACCTGGCGAAAAGATCTTTACTAAAAGACACTTTTTTCTTAGGGTCGCCCTTGCCAGTCTCCTCATTTTCAGTGTTATCGGTGTCTTTTTCATTGGCTTCAGTTTCCATGTCATCCTCCTCACTATCATTTTCAACCTCTTCATCCATTTCAATGTCCTCTTCATCATCCTCATCCTCTTCATCCGACTCTTCTATCAACCTCTGTTTCTTAGATGCTCCCTTCTTGTTTGGTTTTACAGCCTCGTCAGATTCACTCTCAACTTCATCATTTCCATCACTGCTATCATCTGTTTGATTTTCCTTATTGCTCTCATCCCCATCAATGGGATCAAAGAAGTCTGAATACTTTGCTCTGGCAGCTTCCTGAAAGACAAATAAGCAAAAATGTCAAATAAATATTGCTCTTTTCACTCCAAAAGACAGCGTTGTTAAGATTAAATGCAATCTTTAACAATAAGATATAATGTCCTAAAGGTACAAACAGGTCACGAAACGCAACCAGGGCATTTGAACCCATTGTAAGGGAAATTTGTAAATAATCTTATCACATAGCTATATATATTTTTTACTTACAACCCACAGAAAAGATCCATATAGGACAACTCTGAGCCTCATCTATAAATTCTATTGTTCATGGCTATAATATTACAAATAAGTTTATATTGTTGTTATTACACAAAGTATTCAAAGCTTGCTTCAAAGGGTGATTAGCAGCATTAGCAGTCTTCTTTCATTGTAAAAATCAAAACATATTTCTTGAGGTGTGAAAATCTAAAAAAAACAAACCTTCATCTTTTGATATATATGATATCCATTTTTAGAGATAATACATTATTATATAAATATTATATACCATTTTCTTAAAAAAAAGTCTTCTGAGTACATGTATCAGATTGCAATCCAAAGAAGTTAAACTACCAAGGGCAATAAGCAAAAACATGACTGAAACACGTCTTCAGCTCTAGTCATATTTTCTTGGTTTGAATCATCAAAATTCATTTGGAAAAGAGCTATTGGCACATAGCTGTTCCTTTGTTCTGAAGGCACAGAGTTCTACTAATAGCATTATTTAATTAATGCTGATTTTCTCCAACTTTGAGCGCAGTTAACTCAGGAACCACTGCACCCAGGGCCACCATATTTCGCATGTAGGTCTCAATTAGCCTCCTTTAGGTTCTTATAACACCTTTTTATAATTTGGATCAGGACAGTATTTGAATTTATTGAAAAACACTGTTTGCTTGCAATCAAGGAAACTTTTTTATTATTACTAATCAATTTTCAGTCATTCAAATAAAAAAAAAGTGACATAACTTCATATCAAGTATTGACTTGATCTAATAATGGATCATACTTTGTTTTTGTTCCATTAGACTCTATACTATAGCCAGCATAAAACTACAATTTCAAAATTGATCTTATTTTTGTAAGGAAATAAAAATCTTTCAAACAGAAATACAATTTCAAATTCATTTAACAACAAAACAGCAGAAGATACAACAATTATAATGTTAATATATATGTAGATCAGGTTAGTATTTGATACTGAGGTTATGCAGATAGGCGTGAACGGTACTATTCCAACTTTTTAATTAAAACTTGTTCAAAATGGAGGCTTAGGTGAATGAAAATTCTACTCAAAAATGGGGAAACAATGAAATTTTCAATAAAAATTAAATCTAACTTCTGGTAAAACAATTCTCAAATGAAAACGATTTTGGGATCATTTAGAACATAATGCAAAATATGGTCACTCTCAGTTGCATGGCAACCGATCCTTTGACGAACAAAAAACGACCAACTCAGAATAAAACTTAGATTATATTCAATTTCACAAAAGGATACAACTCAGTTTTTGGTTTTTACAAAAACAAAAGTTGTAAAAATTAATCAGAATAAAATAAACCGAATATGTTCCTCACTTACCTGATCATCATCATCATCATCATCATCAGAGTCTGAAGCAAACATATCAATTTCCTCTTCCTCATCTTCATCACTTGACTCTTGGTCCTCCGCCCAGGCTTAGACTGTTGTAACCTCTTTTCTTCCTTCAGGTCCTCAGCGTCCAAAAACTCTTCCATGTCTGCCATTTTAAAGAATTTATCGTCTACAATAGTAGTCCTTTTCCCTTTCTTTCTTGGCTTGGTTTTGGATGATGAAGATTTATTTTCAACATCACTGTCGCTACCACCATCTGATAAACCCTTTGCAAGTTCTTTTTCAACAGAAAAATCAAAATCTAATTCATCTTCCTCATCACTTTCACCGAATTCCTCCATATCATCACTATCTTCTTTGTTGCTACCTAATCTTTTCCGGATTGACTCTAAAGCACCGTCAACATCATTATCAGAACTATCTGAGTCTTCATTACTACTGCTGTCAGAGGGTTTATTAACATTGTTGTTTTCCTCTTCTTCATGTTTCTTAAATTTTTTCTTATATGATTTCCTGTTCTGTATTTTCACCAACTCCTTAGTGCAACCTGTTAAAGCAAGTTTATGGTCATTTCGGAGTTCAAGTTGCTGCCATATCTGTTCAGAATCCACACTTTTTGTGATAAAAGACGGTAATCCAATGTTGTATCTGCCTGAGGACAGCAGCTGTGAGCTGAGCATCATCAAAGCACTCAGATGTGAAGACTGGTCTTCCTCATTGGATACTCTGTAGAAAAAGGAAAAAAATATGGGTAATTATAGCCTTCCCACATGCTTTGGTCAGTTTAGGATAAGAGTCATGTAATATCAGAGATGGGACAACTTGAAAAAACACACATTTCAGTGAAATCACTTTGGTTTTGACAACTGAGAAGCCAATAATGGAATGAGTCTCAAGGAATCGATTGGAAAATGGTGAGAAAGGAATATTTGTAGCAGAAAATATTTATTCAACATGACACGAGCAAAAGAAACCATACAGCATCTTACCAGATGATGTAGTTTAGGTTAGCAGTGCCTGATATATGAAACCTGCGATACAAAGTTTTTCGGTAAGGAGATGTTTTAACATGTTATCTACTGATGGTATCGCTACACACTGTGTACTTGCGATTCAAATGTCTCTTACATCACACGCACGACTAACAGGACCAAATGGCTGGTTCGTGCTTTAGTGTCATGAAATGGAGTAAAATTCCACATTAAAGAATTACCTTTATAAATCATGATAAATTATATAAAATGTTTTAATATATATTATCCCTTACGAAAAATTCTATCATATACACATGAAATGACATGTTGAGCTTCGAGAAGCTTCCCCTGCATGCATAAGGAGCAGAGATAATTAAGGCCATCACAGTCAATATTTTGAGCCAATGAATAAAAAACAAAAAAAAACAAATGTAGATGCCTTTTATTTTGAGGGGTAAGCCTCCAGGGATTGTGATAGGTTACAGGTCAAGGGATGGTGATAGAACTTAGTAATTTTTCAGTAAACCTCCAGTTTAGAAGTTATTCTGAGCATCACCATGCGAGTTACAGACCATCTACCGTCACTACATCTCGCCTTGTAAGACTTGTACTAGATCTAAATAAAGATCTAAATTTTAAAAATGTGGGCATTGTCTCAAAAAGCTAATAATGATAGCGTAATGGTTGGTAAAAATAAAGTTCCTTCAAGGCAGTTAAGGCCGATAGAGCCGGAAATTATCCCAGTTTCAATAGCCTGAAGCGGAACAGGTGATAATAATTATCACTTCCTGGCCAGGACCTGAGCTGTCAACCCAAGGAATATGAAAACTACTTGTGGTCTAAAAAACCCTCAGTATTTTCTGACAGAAAACAGTCCTAACACTCGTGGAAGACTAAAACCAATACTCACTGACGTGATTTATACTAATTTTACTAATCAAGATTTACATAACTTCAAGGTCGCAGAAAAGAAATGCCAAAATCTATATTAAAATTATTTTAAAACTGGAATGTACATCCAGGACTATTTATACATAAAAGTCCTGTGGTTCTTAACCTGTGTTCAATCCAAAAGACCTCCAAGATTATGAAAAATCCTAAAAGCTAAACAAACTAGTAAGATTAGGCAAACAAAAAATAAAAAAGTTAAAACCAAGAATTGCATTATGTGTGAGTTATCTCCCTTCATGGTCTGTCAGATTTAATTTATTCTTTTATTGAATTTTACCCTGTCCACCATACATGCATTGTGTGGCCGAGTGGTTTGGCTGCTCTGGTCTTGGGGTCATGTCCCGGGTTTAAATCTTAGTAAGACTAGGTTAAACGTTGTGTTCTGTGGGAAAGACACACCAGGCCTGCACCACACATTTTCCCCACTCAATCCGAACAAGGCGCAAAAAGGGTTAGCTTGGGAGTACAAACATACATCATTTGTCCAGGAAGCGATCATTAGCACCTGTTCTGCTTCATGCTATATAAACTATATGCTATCTAAGATAAGTTATGGACCGGAATGGCCTTGAAGAAACTTTACTTTACCATCATAATATGCATTGCTCTCAAGATGAAGTGTTAAAGAAATAGCAAGATGGCAGATAAATAAAAGACAGAAAAGAAAGAAGAACCAACAAGTAGTATCCGTCAACCACCCACAACCGGACTAGAGTCTCACACACTTGATAATCATAAGCTTAAAATGAAAGTACATCATGTAGCTTCACTTCCTTAGAAGTTAAAGTTAGGCACAAAATTTTCTACCAAGAGGATGTGTACAGTGCTAAATTAATACTAGTACAGTTTACGCGACCTTGCAAAAGAATCAATACTCTTGTAGGAGGCAGACATGTAATATTGAATTATTATAACATAATACTACAAGCACCTGCATCGATTTGGATGTTGTACGTAATTCTATTGTTATTGAGTGTGTGTATGTAAACAGTATTATGTGTGTGTGTGTAAGAGAGAGAGAAAGAGAGAGAGAGGGGGAGAGAGTAAGAGAGAGAGAGAGAGAGAGAGAGAGAGAGAGAGAGAGAGAGAGAGAGAGAGAGAGAGAGAGAGAGAGGGAGAGGGAGAGTGAGACAGACAGAGTGAGGCCCTCGCTTCTACCTAGGCCTCGGTCATGGGCCTAACGAAGTAGTTCAGATCGCATTCCAAACAAAACATTAATCACAATCGAAAATAACCCCAAACGAAATAAAAACATTATATTGAAAGTCTCCCTGTCAAATGGAAAGTCCGTTAACGTACACCTGTACTCAAGTCCAAAATTCATTACAAGATATGGGTGCCTGTAACGGTTAGCTGCTCTGCGGACGCTAGTCTGACGCAGCCTTTTTACTCTCAAGCTAGTACCCATTTGTACCTGAGTAGAGTGGGCAAAATGCTTGTTAAGTGTCTTTCCCAAGGAAGACAATGTTGGACCTAACTTTGCTAGGATTTTGAGCCTGGAATCTCACGATCCCATCTGACATCCTAACCGCTCCCCCACTTTGGTTGGTCCCAGTCGGAAATGTCACTGACATTAAAACTGCTCATGTCTAAAACAATCTGTGCTTTGTCCGAAGTCTCACGCCGTGTCAGATTTATCAGTTAAAATGTCCATCTATTCGGTTTCATGCCATATCAGCGCAATCTCACTTTAGCACCCCCAGCTACTGACTTGAAGATCGTTCAACGTTATGATACTGTTCGTGATGTATCTCTGACATGACTTACTGAACAAACCTGACACTCTGCTCGATCAAGCTTTCTCACTCGTCGACTGACTGCGATGTACCGTGTGATCTCCTCTCTTGTGACTCTCACAAGGCACTAGCCTCGGAACCGAGTCTTGCATGACCACTAGATTCATTGGCAGTGCTAACAACAGGTCTACTTCCATAATACTTTTACAGGCCTCATTCACTCCAGGATTGATATTTCTGATTCTTTTTGAATTTTTTTGTTTTATCAAGTGGGTGGTTTAAAAGCATAAAGAGAAAAGTTTAGCTATGCTTTGTCTTTGGGGATAATTATTCTTTTTTCACGGGGAAATTATAACAGAATAATAATAATATGGCACCGGTTATCATCTTCATGAGATTTACAAGCCTTGAATACGCATTTATCAAATTAAAAAACAAAGTAGCTAGCTTTGTGGGGATAATCACACTTTAGCTCGATACTGAATACGATTACAAACCCAGCATGGACCTGGGCGATAGCCCTCTTTCCTCTCTATGATCCTCGATCGCTAGAGCGCCGTGCGTGTGTTATGACGGGTCTCTGACTCTCACGTGTGTGCATTCTCCAGTCATCGCACTCCCACTTTAGCACCGCTGACCATAGTAAATAAAGTTGAAAATACATTGCGGCGGTCTAAAGTGGTATCACGGTAGGCTAGCCTACAGTGCGGTCAGTTGGCCTGAGTCCGCGAAAGAGAGCGAGACTGAGTGCGTGATCGCAGTTTTTTCAGTGAGTTAGTTCGGCGATACACTGCAAACAGTATCGTTTACCTATTTCCAAGTTCGATACTGCCTGGTGCTAAAGTACGATTGTGCCGCTTTGTGTTCCCAACTCTTCTCCCTGTAAATATTATTACTCCTGCTTAAGCACTGCAACAATGTTGTGCCTATGGTCAGTGGAGCTAATCCAGGGAGTAACAATATTAACAGGGAGAGGACTCTGGAAACACACTTCATAATGTCCTAATACTAGTAATACTAGTTTAGTAGTAATAGTAGTGAGTGTAGATCTGGTCTACAGACTATACAGCAGTATCAGTGAGGAGAATATTTTATAATATATCGAGTTTAAACTAAGGTGTAATTGTATTTGATGTGATATGTTGGCAGTGCTAAAATAAAGTGCGATTATCCCACTGTATCCCACAAATTTTCCCCCAATAAAACCAAGCCCTAACTTTTTACTGAGTCAACTGAGCGCTCATGTCACAGTTTGCAAAGTCCAGGATTCTCGATTTCAAAATAAGAACTTGTTCCCTATACGTCAACGTATATTAGATGTAAAGCTATATCTAGATTTAAACATTCTAGACTTAAGAATGATAAATAATCGAGGGTCATATTATTTCCAATTCAGTATCTCACCTTGCGCTAGTTCGTGTTTTACTTTTCGCTTTCATGCTCGATTTCGAAGAACGTGTTTTCGTCGCCATGTTGTCTAAAGTCTCACGCTGTACGCAATCGAAACGAAAGTTCAATTTTGTTTCGCTTTTTTCCCCGATCCATAGAATCCAAGTTGTAGCTACAGAATCTGTGGTTGTAGCCTACTGTTACGTGTATTTTAGTTATTTGCCATTTATTCACTATAAATATCAAATGTTATATCATGCATATAAAAGACCGCCCCAAACTAAATTAACATCCTTTTGTTTTAACTTTTAGGCTTAATCTAAGTATGTCCGAATCTTTTCGGTTTTTTATATTTATTGTTCAAATATTTTTTCTTTCTTCTTCGTGACACGACATATAGATTTAGATTCTAGATCTAGATCTAGTCGACATCAACATCGTAGAGAGAAGTGATATAGATATTATTTTTTCATCGTTGTTTTGTTTCGTTTTAGAGTTGATTTTCGTAGTTTCGTAGTTGTTGGGAGAGGGAGGGAGGGGGGGGGCTTTTTGCTTTGTTTTTGTTTTGGGGGGGGGAGGAGGTGGAGGTTGGGTTGTTTTGAGGTTTTGCTTTGTTTTGTTTTTGTTTGTTTGGTGAAGGTCTGTTTGTTTATTTGTTGTTGTTTTCTTGTTTTCTATTTGTTACCAAAAAATAAAGAGATATTTTTCTTCTATTTTTGATCAACTGGAAATATTAAGATTTGAGTTGTTCAGTCAAAAAGCGATACATAGGCCTATATGTATGTAGATATATATGTATGCATCATAATGCACGTGTGTATATGTATGTATGTATATGCATGTACCGGTATGTATGTATGTACTAGTATGTATGTACCGCTATGTATGTATGTACGTATATATGAATGTATGTATCAGGCATTATGTATGTATGTATGTATGTATGTATGTATGTATACCTATGTGTTCGTTTGTATGTATATGTACACATATGCGTATGTATGCTTGTGTGTGTACGTGTGTGTGTGTGTGTGTGTGTGTGCGCGCGTGTGCATGTGTACATGCATTGCACCTCATCTGAGAAGACCGTCTAACCTAAATATTAAACCAATAAAGTACAGGGAAGTGTCACTGCGATACCATTCATAAACATACTACAATGACATGTATTAGGTCTCTGGTGTAATCGGTACGTGTAACATTAGACAAGAGTTGCACTGGCACCTGGTAAGGGTTTCCAAAGGAGGAAGAAAACAAGAGCTGTACATCACTGATCACCAATCAAATCGCTTGTATTGTCATTGTCAATTTTTTGCCAATTTTACTAGTAAGCACGCCTCGGTCACGGTACATCATTTGTTTGAGGAACAGGATTTTTCCTGGATACCAGAATTACAGAGTTCGGATCCCTTAACAGAAAATGTGGGTATTTGGCCACCTGGGTTTGTTGATTTGTTTGGGATATGTTTTCTTGTCGTTTTTTTGTTTGTTTTCGTCGTGGGTGCATTTTTTGTCTTGTTTTATCTTGGCTTTGGTTCTAAATTTACTTTTCTGTTCTTTTTTTTGGGGGGGGGGGGGGGGGGTGAGTGTTGGAGGGGTTGACGTAAATTTCACCAATTAGCCTAGTTAATAGTTTGTGTTTTATACCCAGGAATCTCTTAAACCCTTGCATACTTGTCGTGAGAAGAACTTTTGACACCCAGAACGGTTGACCATGGGAAATGTGTCACTAAATTAGCATGGCCCATGCGCTAGGATGACACGCACGTTCGGGACGCGGTCGATATCTTTATGGTGTCGGTGGCCGAGTATTTGGAATCAGGAGGTCCAGGTTCGAATCCTAGCAAAGCTAGGTCCGACGTTGTGTTCTTTGGAGAAAAAAAACACTTAACACACAGATTCCCCCACTCGACCCAGATGCAAAATGGGCACAAACATTAGTTTGAGGGTAAAAATGTGCGTCAGACTAGCTTCCTGTCCAAGATGTGATTATTATTATCACTTGTTCCGCTTCACGCTACGTAAACTGGGATAAGCTCCGGCTCTATGGGCCGTGATGGCCTTAAAGGTATTCTTAAGAAATCATTGTCTGTGACTGACGTACGTTTCGAATTTCTCTCACACAAATGACGAACTGAAAGATTTTAAAAATCCGTTGTCCCTCAATTAAACAGACTTAAACAAGCAAAATCCCCCATAACTTCTATATCATATATGTAAAATGACAATGAATAGCCGAGTATGCTTTATCATTGTCGTCGTCTCATCACCATCATCATCATCATTATCATTATCATCACCAAACATGGTTGTCAATTCATCATCATCAAAACCATATTAATCATATATATTATGACTGTCGGCGTTGTTGTCACTGTCATGTGTGTGTGTGTATATATATATATATATACACCACCTCCACAACTAAGGTGATCTCGATGTTTTTGGTAGGATTTGTAATTTTGTCCTGACTGATTTGTAAACAGCCAAGGAATCTTTAACGTGCACAGAGTGTTGTGATATGCACACGAGACCTCCTTTTCATCGCCCGTCTCCGATGGGATTAGGTGTTCATCTACCTGGATCAGGAGGGTAGGAGGGGGGGGATTTTACTCGAGAAAAAATACAGTTTGGGGGGGGGGCGGCTTGAATCCACTTCCTTTTGGTTGAGAGGCCGACATCATGTGGCTGGACAACCGTCCCCGCCACCGTTTCCCTTTTTGTTTCTTTTTGGAGCAATTGGCCGTTTTGTGCGGCGGGCACTTAGACATAGGCTCTCAATGGTTGACTTCGTTCACTGGAGGATTGCAATTCAGACCGTCTAGTCTAATGTCTTTTGGTTCAATCATAGGGTGAATGCATTTATTGACGCCTGTCTAGAGGTTCAATCTTTTTTTAAATTACGCATTTTGTGATGTTTCGTTTTAATTACTTGTTGATACAAACTAAGAGAGGTAATTTTTAGAAGAAAAAATGTTCTAGTAGCACTACCCAAAAAAAATAAATACAAGTCTGCAAAAGCAACATATATATATATATATATATATATATATATATATATATATATATTAATATTTTATATTATTAAATTTTTATTATTATTCTAAGAATTAAAAGCAAACCGCGTAAAAGCAGCACAAGCAAAAACCCCTACAAAACAACAACCTTTAAACAAGATCAACGCTTTTTAAAATCTCAACAACAGCAACAATAACAACAACAACAACAACGACCACGATGATGACGACTTCAGCAAAAACCAAAACAAACAGCCAAAGCAGCCTCATTATTTACCCGTATGTTCAAAATACACACAAAGAAACTGACTGTTTAAAAGTTTTGGATTTTGTTGTGGAGAGCTACATCTCCCTCCCCGGGTGCTGGTGGAATTGTTTTGACCGCTTAAAAATGTAGAGAATCAAAAAGGCAAGTGCAATATATAACCATATAGGAAAGGCATTTGTAGGTAAACAAGAATTGTCAACAAAAAACCAAAATGGCAGAATACAACACAGTTTATTGTCCTACTTTCCTCTATGGCAGTGAAACCTGGATCTTAGACAGCAGGGAATACAGTAGAGTGCAGGCAGCCGAAATGAAATATCTAAGAACAGTAGGGAAAACTAAAAGAGACAAAATCAGAAACACAACAATAAGAGATCAAACCAAAGCAGATAGCATAAAAACTAAGATAGAAATGGATCAACTGAGATGGTTTGGGCATGTTAACAGAATGAATGACAATAGAATAGCTAAATCAGTATACAGTGCTAAAACTCAAGGTAAAAGACCAAAAGGCAGACCTCGGAGACAGTGGGAAGAAGATTTAAAAGAGACATTAACGCAAAGAAATTGAACTTTTACGGAAGGAGACAGAAAATGTCAGGACAGGGCAGCCTGGAGAAAGATCATTTCGGACATCTAAAACCCATACACCGGAAGGTAGAATGGGAACTGATAAAGAAAGAAAAAAAGCTTAAAGAATGTAATATAATACAACAATGTCAATATTCATAATACAAAATCATCCCTTCTTTCTCAGAGGATAAACGCTAACAATAGTATAGGCTAATTTGGTTAAATGAAAATGGGACTTAAAAACAAAGAGTGACATTTGGGAACATAAGACATTACAGACTACGAGCACACCACCCAAATAAAAAAAAACAACAACATGTTTATGCAAAACTGCACGGACA
>JAXRKP010001644.1:47500-55000 GCA_037039925.1 Doris montereyensis
TCTCTTGTCTAAGTGACAAACATCCTCTTCTTTTCCCTAAGTGACAGATGTCCCTTCTTTTCTCTAAGTGACAAACATCCTCTTCTCTTCCCTAAGTCACAAACATCCACTTCTTTCCTTATTTTCTCTAAGTGACAAACATCTTTTTCTCTTTCCCAAGTGACAAACATCCTCTCTTCCTTGAGTCACAAACATCCACTTCTTTTTCTAATTTTCTCTAAGTGACAAACATCCTTTTCTCTTACCCAAGTGACAAACATCCTCTTGTCTTACCTAAGTGACAAAACCCCCTCTTCTTATCCGTAAGCGACAAACTTCTTCATTTGCCTTAGGGACAAACATCTTCTTTTCCCTGTGACAAAAATCTTCTTTTCCCTAAGTAACAAACCCCATCTTCTCTTCTTTTTCTAAGTGACAAACATCCTCTCCATTTCCCCCGAAGTGACAAACATCCCCTTCTTTTCCCAAAGTGACAAACATCCTCTTTCTTCCCTAAGTGACAATTGTTCCTTTCTTTTCGCTAAGTTGCAAACGTCGCCTTCTTTTTCTTAAGTGACAAACGTCCCCTTCTTTCCCTGAAGTGATAAACATTTCCCTTTTTCCCTAAGTGACAAACACCCTCTCTCTTCCCCTAAGTGACAAATGTTCCTTTGTTTCCTAAGTTACACACTTCTCCTTCTCCTCCATAAGTGACGAACATCCTATTCTCTTCCCCAAGTGACAAACATTCTCTTGTCTCTTCTTTTCCCTAAGTGACAAACATCCTCTTTTTCCCTAAGTGACAAACAACTTCTTCTCTTTTCTAAGTGACAAACATCATCTTCTTCCTTAAGTGACAAACATCCCCTTCTCTTCCCTTAGTGACAAACATCCTCTTCTCTTCCCTAAATGATAAACATCCTCTTCTCTTCCCTAAGTGATAAACATCCTCTTCTCATCTGTAAGTGACAAACATCCTCTTCCCTTCCCTAACTGACAAACATCCTCTTCTTTTCTGTAAATGATAAACATCCTCTTCTCTTCCCTAACTCACAAACACCCCCTTCTCTTCCTAAGTGATAAACATCCTATTCTCTTCCCTAAGTGACAAACATCACCTCTTCCCTGGCAAAATCCTCTTCTCTTGCCTAAGTGACAAACATCCTCTTTTCTTCCCCAAGTAATAAGTATCATTTCCTTTTCCGTAAGTGAGAAACATCCTTTTCTCCTCCCTAAGTGACACACATCCTATTCTCTTCCCTAAGTGACAAACATCCTGTTCTTTTCTTCTTTTCCCTAAGTGACAAATATTCTCTTTTTTTCCCTATGTGACAACCATTGTCTTCTTTTCCCTAAGTGACACATATCCACTTCTTTTCCCTAAGTGATAAACATCCTCTTCTCTTCCCTAAGTGACAAAAATCCTTCTCTTGCCTAAGTGACACAATCCTCTTTTCTTTTTTCGAAGTGACAAATATCTTTTCTCTAAGTGACAAACATTCTTTTTTCGAAGTGACAAATATCCTCTTCTTTTCTCTAAGTGACAAATATCCTCTTTCTTTTCTCTAAGTGACAAATATCCTCTTTTTTTCTAAGTGACAAATATCCTCTTCTTTTTTTCTAAGTGCCAAACCTCCTCTTCTTTTCCCTAAGTGACAAACATCCCTTCTTTTCCCAAAGTAACAAACATCCTCTTCTTTTCCCAAAGTAACAAACATCCTCTTCTTTTCCCAAAGTAACAAACATCCCCTTTCTTCCCTGAGTGACAAACGTCCCCTTCTCTTCCGTAAGTGACAAACATCCTCTTTTTTTCCATATCGGACAAACGTCCTCTTTTTTTTTTCCAAAGTAACAAACATCCTTTTCATTTGACAAAGTGACAAACATCCTCTTCTTTTCCCTAAGTGACAATTTATATCCTCTTCTTTTTCTCAAAGTGACAAACATCCTCTTTTTTCCCTATGTGACAAACTTCCCCTTCTCTTCCTTAAATGACAAACATCCTCTTTTTTTCCAAAGTGACAAACATCCTCTTTTTTTCCCTAAGGGACAAACATCCTTTTTCTTCCCTAAGTGACAAAACATCCTCTTTTTTCCTATGTGACAAACTTTCTTCTTTTTCCTAAGTGACAAATGTTCCCTTCCTTTTCCCAAAGTGACAAATGTTCCTCTTCTTTTCCCTAAGGGACAAATGTTCCCTTTTTTCCTAAGTGACAAATGTTCCTTCTTTTCCCTAAGTGACAAATGTTCCCTTCTTTTTCCCTAAGTGACAAATGTTCCCTTCTTTTCCTAAGTGACAAATGTTCCTTCTTTTCCTAAGTGACACACTTCCCCTTCTCCTCCCTAAGTGACAAACATCCCCATCTTTCTTCTCTCCCCTAAGTACAAACAGCCCTTCTTTTCCCGAAGTGACAAACATCCTCTTCTCGTCCCTAAGTGACAAACTTCTTTTCCATCTCTTCACTAAATGTTCATCCTCTTTTCCCTGACAAACATCCTCATCTCTTCACTAAGTGATAAACATCCTCTTCTTTCACTAAGTGACAAATGTTCCCTTCTTTCCTAAGTGACACACTTCCCATCTCTTCCTAAGTGACAAACATCCTCTTCTTTTCTTCTCTCCCCTAAGTAATCAGCCTCTTCTTTTCCTAAGTGATCCTCTTTCTCGTCCCTGTAAACATCTCTTCTTCACTAAGTGACAAACATCCTCATCTCTTCACTAAGTGATAAACATCACTCAAGTGACCATCCTCATCTCTTCACTAGTGACAAACATCATAAGTGACAAACATCCTCATCTCTTCACTAAGTGACAAACATCCTCATCTCTTCACTAAGTGACAAACATCCTCATCTCTTCACTAAGTGATAAACATCCCTTCTCTTCACTAAGTGATAAACATCCTCTTTCTTCACTAAGTGACAAGCATCCTCTTCTCCACCCTAAGTGACAAACGTCCTATTCTTTTCGTAAGTAAACAAACTTCCTCTTCTTTGCCCTAAGTGACAAATATCCTCTTCATTTCCCTAAGTGACAAACGTCCCTTTTTCCTCCCTAAGTGACAGACATGCTATTCTCTTCCTAAGTGACAGACATGCTTTTCTTGTCTTCTCTAAATGACAAACATCCACTTTTCTTCCCTAAGTGAAACAATGCTATTCTCTTCCTAAGTGACAGACATCCCTTCTTTCTTGTGACAAACATCCTCTTCTTTCTCCTAAATGACAAACATCCTTCTTTCTCCTAAGTGAAAAATCCTCTCTTCTTTTTCCGAAGTGACAAACATCTTTCTTCTATTCTTCTTTCTCCTAAGTGACACACATCCTCTCACTTTGCCTTAGTTACACCGTCAACTTCTCTTCCCGAAGTGACAAATATCCTCTTTTTTTTTCCTTAAGAGACAAACGTCTTCTTCTTTTTTTCCTAAGTGACAAACATCCTCTGCTTTTTGTCTAAGTCACAAATATCCCCTTGATTTCCTAAGTGACAAACGTCCCTCTTTTTACCCCTAAGTGACACATTTTCCTTCTCCTCCTTAAGTGACAAACATCTTTTTCTCTTCCCTAAGTGACAAAAGTCCTCTTCTCTTCCGTAAGTGACAAACATCCTCTTCTTTTCCCTAAGTGACAAACATCCTCTTCTTTTCCCTAGTGACAAATATCCTCTTCTTTTCCCTAAGTGACAAACGTTCTTTTTCTTCCCTAAGTGACAACATCCTCTTCTTTTCCCTAGTGACAAACATTCTTTTTTTCCCTTGACAAACATTCTTTTCCCAAGTGACAAACATTTTTTTTTCATCCCCAAGTGACACAACTCCCTTCTTTTCCCTTAGTGACAAAACACTTTTCCTAAGTGACAATATCCTCTACTTTTCCCTAAGTGACAAACATCCTCTTTCTTTTTTCCCTATGACAAACATCCTCTTCTTTTCCCCTAAGTGACAAACATCCCTTCTTTTCTCTAGTGACAAACAACTCTTCTTTTCCTATGACAAATATCCTCTTCTTTTTCCCTAAGTGACAAACATCCAATTTATTTCACTAAGTGACAAACATTCTATTCTCTTCCCTAAGTGACAAACACCGTCTTCTATTCTTTTTCTCCCACGTGACACACAACAGTTACCCTCAACTTTTTCCGTAAGTGACAAACATCCTCTTCTTTTCCGTAAATGACAAACGTCCCCTTCTTTTCCTAAATGACAAACGTCCCCTTCTTTTCCCTAAGTGACAAACGTCCTCTTCTTTTCCGTAAGTGACAAACGTCCCCTTCTTTCCCCAAGTGACACGTCCCCTTTCTCCCTAAGGAACACGCATCCATTTCTTCCCCAAGTGACAAAAATTTCCCTAAGTAACAAACGTTCTTTCCCTAAGTGACAAACGTCCCCTTCTTTTCCTTTATGACAAACGTCCTCTTCTTTACCTTATGTGACAAACGTCCTCTTTACCTTAGTGACAAACGTCCTCTTCTTTTCTTTTAAGTGACAAACATCCAAACGTCCTCTTTTTTCCCTATGACAAACATCCCCTTTACTTTTCCCTATTCTTTAGTGAGGACAAACATCCCCTTCTTTTACCCTAAGTGACAAACGTCCTCTTACCTGACAAACGTCCTTTCTTTACCTTTTGCGACAAACGTCCCGTTCTTTACCCAAGTGACAAACGTCCCTTCTTTTCCTTAAGTGAACAAACGTCCTCTTCTTTTCCTTAAGTGACAAACGTTCCCTTACTTTTCCCTCTCTTTACCTTAAGTGACAAACGTTCCCTTCTTTTCCTTAAGTGACAAACGTCCCGTTACCTTTTCCCTTTACCTTAAGTGACAAACGTTCCGTTCTTTTCCTTAAGTGACAAACGTTCTCTTCTTTTACCTTGGTGACAAACGTTCTCTTTCTTAAGTGACAAACGTTCTTCTTTCCTGTGCCAAACGTCCCGTCTTAAGTGACAAACGTTTTTCTTTACCTAAGTGACAAACGTCCCGTCTTTCCAAGTGACAAACGTCTCCTTCTCATTCCCTAAGTGACGAACGTCCCGTTCTTTTCCCTAAGTGACAAACGTATCTTTTTTTCCTAAGGAACAAACGTCCCTTCTTTTTTCCCTAAGGAACAAACGTTCTCTCTTTTTCCCAAGGAACAAACGTCCCCTTCTTTTCCCTAAGTGACAAACGTCCTTTTTCGTTCTTTTTTTCCCTAAGGAACAAACGTTCCTTCTTTTCCCAAGGAACAAACGTTCCTTCTTTTTCCCTAAGTGAACAAACGTTCCTCTTTTCCCAAGGAACAAACGTCCCCTTCTTTTCCCTAAGGAACAAACGTTCCCTTCTTTTCCCTAAGGAACAAACGTTCCTCTTTTCCCTAAGGAACAAACGTTCCCTTTCTTTTCCCTAAGGAACAAACGTTCCCTTCTTTTCCCTAAGGAACAAACGTCCCCTTCTTTTCCCTAAGGAACAAACGTTCCTTCTTCCCTATGCCAAACGTCCACTTCCCTGTCGTAAGTGACAAACAGATCCTCTTCCCTAAATGACAAACAACCATACTCTTTCCCAAGTGGTAACCAGTCCCGCCTCTCCCCTAAGTGACGCATATAATTTTCCTTTCGCTGTGTGACACACAGACTCTGCTCTTCCCTAAGTGACACACAGACACTGCTCTTCTCTAAGTGAGACACATACTTTTCTGTTCCTTATGTGACGTACAGACCCTGCTCTTCCTTAAGTGACAACCAACCTTTTCTATTCCTTAAGTTACAAAGCCTCTTTCTTATTTAAGTCACAAACAACCCCTTCTCTCCCTAAATAACAAACAGCCTCTTCTATTTCCAAAATGACAAACAGCCCCTTGTCATTCTCTTCAATTAATAAAACAGCATCTTCTCTTCCCCAAGTGCAAACAGCTACTTCGATTTCCGAAGTCACAAGCATCACGTTTCGTCCCCAAGGCACAAACATCCCCCTCTCTTCCCTAAGTCACAAACATGCCCCTCTCTTCCCTAAGTCACACGCACTCTCTTCCCTAAGCCACAAGCACCTCCCTCTCTTCCTTAATTCACAAACACCCCCTCTCTTCCTTAATTCACAAACACCTCCTTCCCTAAGTCACAAACACCCCCCTCTCTTCCTTAATTCACAAACACCCCCTCTCTTCCTTAATTCACAAACACCCCCACTCTCTTCCTTAATTCACAAACACCCCCCTCTCTTCCCTAAGTCACAAGCACCCCCTCTCTTCCTTAATCTCACACCCACCCCTCCTCTTCCTAAGTCACAAACACCCTCTCTTCCTTAATTCACAAACACCCCCTCTCTTCCTTAATTCACAAACACCCCCTCTCTTCCTTAATTCACAAACACCCCCCTCTCTTCCCTAAGTCACAAGCATCACCTCTCTTCCGTAAGCCACAAACATTCCCCTACCTCCCCTAAGTCACAAATATCCCCACCTTTCCCTACGTCACAAACATCCCCCTCTCTTCCCTAAGTCACAAGCATCCCCCTCTCCCCTCCCTAAGTCACAAGCATCCCCCTCCTCCCTAAGTCACAAGCATCCCCCTTTTACCTAAGCGGCGACAATATCCCCCCTTTTCCCTAAGCCACAAACACCCCCTCCCTTCGCTAAGTCACAAACATTCCCCTCTCTTCCCTAAGTCACAAACACCCCTCTCTTCGCTAAGTCACAAGCACCCCCTCTTTTCCCTAAACCACAAGCATCCCCCTTTTCCCTAAACCACAAACATTCCCCTTTTTTCCCTAAGTCACAAGCATCCCCTCTTGCCTAAGTCACAAACATTCCCCCCCTCTTCACTAAGTCACAAACCCCCCCCATTCCTCTATTCCCTAAGTCACAAGCATCCCCCCTCTTACCTAAGTCACAAGTATTCTCTTTTCCCTAAACCACAAGCATCCCCCCTCTTCCCTAAACCACAAACATTCCCCCTTTTCCCCTAAGTCACAAGCATCCCCTCTTGCCTAAGTTACAAGCATTCCCCCTCTTCACTAAGTCACAAGCATTCCCCCTCTTCCCTAAGTCACAAGCATCCCCCTCTCTATTCCCCTAAGTCACAAGCATCCCCCCTTACCTAAGTCACAAGCATTCTCTTCCCTAAACCACAGGCACTTCTCTCTTCCCTAAGTCACAAGCATTCCCCTCTTTCCCTAAGTCACAAGCATCCCCTCTTCCCTAAGTCACAAACAACCTCTTCTCTTCCGTAGTCACACGCATCCGCTTTTCTTTCCAAGTCACAAAACAGCCCTTTCTCTTTCCTAAGTCTATATCACCCCATTATCTTCTTGACATGACAAACAGTCCATTGTCTTCATTAAAGTCAGAACCCTATTGGACGAAAACCCTTTTGTTCATAAACAACAAATAATCCCTTTTGTTATCTAAATCACAGGCATATTATTATTCAAAGTATAAAACAAAAGCCCCGTAATCGCAAGCTTACTTACCGCCCCTTCTCATCCATACGACGACTTCTATTGCACACCACACCACTTATAGACTCAGGAGCGAAAGAGCATTCGAGGCA
>JAXRKP010001644.1:62500-104881 GCA_037039925.1 Doris montereyensis
ACTAATATTATGTAATGTGTGATTTCTTTGACATTCTGGACTGTCTGTCTGAAGAGGAATATGAAATATGAAAAGGAGGTCTATCTGGAACATGAGACAAACTGAATTGAGTTGTTCTTTTCTGTTTTTCATATTAGGCCATTCAAGAGTAACTACTGTCTAATTTGAAAAAAAGCATAAATTCTTGGCCTTCGGTTGGGCTGCCAGACTGGGGATAATGAGGTTGCTGGCAAAGCTAGGTTCATTGTGTTCCTTGGTATAAACCTTTCTCATTTCCCCCACTCTTCCCCCTACAGCACTAGTCGTAGTTAAAATCTTTTTGATTAGCTTACTGTTCTTTCTTAAGCTTCAGCTCCATGAGATCACCCGATATGGTGGAGTTATAGGAATGATTCGATGAAAGTCTAACAATTAAATATAACAAAACTCTCTTTGATTCAAATTTTGCAGAGGAAAAGTCAATGGAAAAATGTGGCAATTTTCATTATGAATCGGTTCTAAAATGTCTGTGTACAATCTGTCTGTTTCTTCTGATGTCTGTATTAAAAAAATGTCTGTTTCTGTTTGTCTACTTTCAATAATCTGTGTTGTCTGTCTATCTGTCATGTCCTGTCTCTGTCTGTCAAATTTGACTGTCTGTAGTGTCTGTTGTCTCACGTCTATTTTTCTCTCTAAAACAAATCTCGTCTTCGTTATCTTTCAGTCATTTCTGTCATTTCGCCGTGTCTGAAATCATTTTCCATCTATGTACAAAATTAAGTCCACTGTCTTTGTATGTCATGTCTTTGTCTTTTCAAGTGTCTGTCATTCTGGTGCCATTGTCTGTCTATCTGTTCTATCTGGCCTGGATTTCAAGTCTGTGTGGGTGTCATTGTCTATCTGTCTGTCTTTGCCTGTCTGGCATGGATTTCTGTGCCTGTCAGTCTTTGTCAATTGTTGTCGTGTCTGTCTGTCTGTCTGTCTGTCTCTGATGGGTCTCATTGTCTCTGTCTCTGTCTGTCATGGATTTCAAGTGAAGGCTGTAGGTCAATTGTTATCGTTCTATCTGTCATGGATGTCTGTCTCTCTCTGGGTCCATTGGTATCGTTCTATCTGGCATGGATTTCAACACACACATATATCTAAATGTTCATAATCATATGTCTGCATCTAACCTCTCTTTGCCTGCTTGTAATACTCTCAACTATATAACCATCCATTTTGAAGGTGTTGGGTGCCATTTTTAGTCGTTTTATTCAAGATCATTTCATAATTATAGCCTGGTGTTTGATAATAAAACATTACTTATTCAATGAGTGAAAACATGTCATTGTTATGGAGTAAAAATAACAAAAACAAATAAGGTGATGGGACCCCCCCCCCTCTCTACAAAAATGGATTTCCAATAAAAGAACCCTCCCCCCAGAATAATGAAACAAACATAACAATAAACAAATCCTAAAACAAACTATAATGCAAAACAATGATTGGAATACTGGGGTGAAAAAAGAAAGGAAAAGAAGAAGGAGGGAAAGAGAGCAAACCTTTACTTTATTTGGTGCCAGATACAGGATTAATTAGCATCAGTCTACTCCAATTTCTATACAGTATACAGCCATGGTTTCGTTATATGATACGCAGATAAAAGGTGTCTGTAATGGCTGTGCTTCGTTTAAATATTATGCTATGCATTATATACACACCATCTCGATCGTTTAAGCCAATTTCTTTCATGAGCGTAGATCTAATTATCTTCCCTTGATAGTGTAATTGCCCCCAAATGTGTCATTCCATTTCCAATGCACTTTTGCTTTCATCTTGTATGTTTTAGCTGTTCCTCTGAACAGTGTTTCCATTATGTTCTTTATCCTAAAGAATTCTGCCTAGCTTATGATGTTCTCTCTTCGTCGTGTCCATTGCTACGTTTATTTCACCGTTTCAAACGTGTTCTGTGTTGGTCTACCTAGCACTATAATAATGTATCTTGTCAGTGAAATTGTCCTATCCGACATGGAGAAGTCTCTCTCTCTCTCTCTCTCTCTCTCTCTCTCTCTCTCTCTCTCTCTCTCTCTCTCTCTCTTCTCTCTCTCTCTCTCTCTCTCTCTCTCTCTCTCCATTCTTCTCTCTCTATCTCTCTCTGGATTTCTCTCTCTCTCTGGGTGCCTCTCTCTCTCTCTGTTCTCTCTCTCTCTCTCTCTGAAGGTGATCTCTTGTTCTCTCTCTCTCTCACTCTGTCTCTGTCTCTGTCTCTGTCTCTCTCTCTCTCTCTCTCTATTTTCTCTCTCTTCTCTCTCTCTCTCTCTCTCTCTCTCTCTCTCTCTCTCTCTCTCTCTCTCTCTCTCTCTCTCTCTCTCTCTCTCTCTTTGTCACTCTTTGTCACTCTACCTAATCTACATCCATCCATCTATCTATATATCCAGCTATGCATATAAATATATCCATCTATCATTCTTTCTAATTACAATCTATCTATTTATCTATATATCTATCTGATATACATATACAGTATGTGTGTGTTGTAGGTATGTGGTGTGTGTGTGTGTGTGTGTGTGAATGTGTGTGTGTGCCTGCGAATCGCCGACGATGGCTCGGCTTAGATTACAAATCAATTTAAAGACAGAAATCAAATGGCGGACATAGTGTAATTTTACACTGGTTTCTTTTTAGTCACCCGTCAGTGCTAATCAGTTTCAACTCACGCCATACTAAAAGCGACTTTCTCTACTAATCCTAACCATTCTTTGCTCTTCTTCAACCTCTGTATGGGCTTACAGTTGCAAAAAAGAAAAAGAAAACAACCTATCTCATCTGTACTTAGTATTATCCTTTAGTAATGGTTTTTAGTGTGGGCGGCCTACTTTAGTGTTGGAAGGGAGGTGGGGTGGGGGGGGGGGGGCGACTCGATAGTCTAGGGGCAAGGTGTAGGCCTCTCAACCAGAATGTCGTGTGTTCAAGCCACGACGGTTGCAATTTTTTCGAGTAAGCCCTACCCTTTTTCTGGTTTAGGTAGGTGGTTCGACACCTAGTCCCATTGGAGACGGACAATAAAATGGAGGTCACGTATGCAGATCACAACACACTGTGCACGTTAAAGATGCCGAGGCTGTTTACAGGGTAGTCCGGGTAAAATTAAAAATTCTACCAAAAAATCTCGAGATCACCTCACTGTATGTGTTAATAAAATCAATACAAATGAAACAAATTCCTATGTTATTGTCTCTTCTTCGTCAATCTGGGATTTTCTGTAAATCAAAGCAATAGTGATAGGCAATATTTTAGTTTTAGTGTTTGAAAGCGATCACAGTGAATACATGCGCTAGGAAACGTGACTTTTAATCAAATTACTCAGCGATCAAAATGACAAAAATCGAAGACAGCATGTCATGACGTTACGTATGCTGATGGCTTGGTTTCCACCGTATTCGATTTTGTGGCAAGTTCTTCTTTCTTTCTTTATCACTTCCCATTCTACCTATCGGTGTATGGGTTCAGATGCCTGAGATGATCTTTCTCCAGGATGTCCTGTCCTGGCATTTTTTATTTCCTTCCAAAAGTTAAATTCTATGTTTCAATGTCTTTTTTATATCTTCTTCCCACTTTCTCCGAGGTCTTCCTTTTGGTCTTTTACCTTGGGTTTTAGCACTGTATACTGATTTAGCTACTATATTGTCATTCATTCTGGTAACATGCCCAAACCATCTCAATTAATTTGTTTCTATCTTTAGTTTTTATGCCATCTGCTTTGTTTTTGATCTCTTCTTATTGTTGTGTTTCTGATTTTGTCTCTTTTAGTTTTCCTTACTACTCTTCTTAGATATTTCATTTCAGCTGCCTGTACTCTACTGTATTCTCTACTACGTAAGGTCCAAGCTTCGCTGCCATAGAGGAGAGTAGGACATAAACTGTATAGTATACTGCCATTTTGGTTTTTGTTGAGAATTCTTGCTTACCTAGAAATGTCTTTCCTAGATGATTATATATTGCACTTGCCTTTTTGATTCTCTGGCCGATTTCTTCTCTTAGTTTTCCGTCTGAGTTAATCATTACTCCTAGGGAATTCTAGCTTTGAACTTGTTCTAAATTATCCCTACTTAATTTAAGATTTTGTGTTTTTTAGCTTCCCTAGTTACTAGCATTGTTTTGGTTTTCTTTGCATTCACTCTCATTCCTCTTTTTATTTAGTTCATTATTCATAATGTTGATATTCGACTGAAGGACACTTTCTGATTTTCCAAACAAAACTATATCACCGGCAAATGAGCATTGATACATTTATTGGTTTGAGCTTCCACATACCTACATTAATTTTCTTCATTTTTGAAGATGCCTTTATGACTGAATCCATAAATGTGATAAACAAAAGAGGACTTAGGTTACAACCCTGTCTTACTCCTATATCTACATAAAATTCTTCAGATTTATGTTTCCAGCTACTCTTACTGCACATGTGTTGGTTTATTGTAAAAACTATTAATGCCTTCTATTAAATTTTGGTCTACATTGTGTTCTTTTAAGGGATGCCATAGTTTGTCCCTCCTCACAGTGTCAAATGCCTTTTCTAAGTCAATAAAACACATGTGCAGGTCAATGTTTCTTTAAATGAATTTTTTCTATTATTTGTCTAATTGTAAATATGTGGTCCTGTACACTTCTTCCTAGTCTAAATCCACTCTGATACTCTTCAATCTGATCCTCTACTCTTTTTCTTAGTCTCATTTCCAGTATCCTGGCATATACTTTTCCTGGAACGCAAAGTAAAGTAGTGATATCCTTCTATAGTTTGAACATTCCATAGTTCATCCTTTCTTATATATTGGTACTATCGTTCCTTTTCCCAGTCGTCTGACACCTGTTTGGATTTCCATGCTTCTTGGTATATTGCATGTAGTGTAGTGATTTGTCTGTTTCTCCCTTGGTTTTTAATCATTTCTGGATAAACTCGATCTGCTCCTGGAGCTTTTCCTTAATTCACTTTTCTTATAACTGTTTGGATTTCTTTCATTGATATATCTACATCTTCAGCTGTCCCCTCTAAATTACTTTATACTCTTACTAATTGATCTTTACTCCTTGTTTCATACGTTCTGGAGTGATTATGTAATTGGTGAAAATGCTTTATCCATGTTTCCATGATTTTGCTGTCTACTTTCATTATTTCTCCTTTGGCATTCTTAATTTGTCGTATTGGGCATGTTTTGGTCTTTCTCATGCTCTTCATTGCTCCCCAGAAAGCTTTTGATTTCCTTGGATAGCTTTCTTGAAGTCTTTGTCCAAACTCTTCCCATTGTTCCTGTTTTGCTTTCCTCACTTCCTCTTTGGCGATACTTCTTTTATTCACGTAATCTATCCTATCCTCTGGTCTCTTTGTTTGCAAGTATTTCTTCCAGGCATCCTTCTTTTCTTTGATCTTAGTTTTGACGTTCTCATTCCACCATGCTGTTCTTTTCCTATCTCCTTTAATTTGTTTCCTACCATATACCTCTTCAGTACAACTGAGGAGCGTTTCTTTATACATCTGCCACTTTTCTTCTATTGTGGTATCATTCAGATCCATCTGTCTTTCACTGATTAATCTTTATATCCTAGATTGGTATACCTGTTTTACTACTGGTTTATTTAGTTTCTCTATTTTGAGTTTAGTAGCTTTCTTCTCTTTCGTTTTCTGTTTTTTTCTTTAATCATTAATCTCATTTTGGCAATCATTAAGTGATGATCACTAAATATTTCTACTCCTCTGTTTACTCTTGCATACAATGTATTGTAAAAAGGGAGCTGCTAACTATTATATAATCTATGATGGACCTTTTACATCTGTTTTCATTTACTCTTGTATATTTGTGGATATCTTCATGAGGAAAAAAGGTGTTTGCTATTTTCATGTTATTCTTTAAGTAAAAATCTATTAGTCTCTCTCCATTTGGAGAAGTTGTTGTCTCTCCTTCTTTACCTATTACTCCTCCTGGTGTTTCTATAGTGTTGCCTATTTTAGCATTTAAATTTCATAAACATTAGTTCCTGTTTGGGTTTAAGATTCTCTGCAGCTATTTGTAAATCGTTGTCGAAGATATCCTTTTCTTCTTTAGTGGCGTCTTCGTTTGGTCCATAAACTACATACAGGTATATTTTCGTACATATTTATTTTATCAGCAATAATATAAAACAAATGAATGATTTAAGACCAGTAGCATTGACATGTATTTTAATGAAATGTCTTGAAAGGATTGTGTTAAAAACAATTACAATTACAATTACAATTACTCCTGACCTACACCAATTTGCCTATAAATCTAAAAGGTCTAAAGGGGCGTTGAAGATCCTATTCTATTTTTTTTTACAAATAACATGTACCATCATCTTGATACTCCAAAAAGCTATGTTAGAACTCTTTTCGTTGATTTTTCAAGTGCTTTTAATACAATACAGCCACACATCCTGATTCTAAATTGTTAAGTATGGGTTTGGGAAAAAGTGTAACTCTCTGGATCTTAGATTTTCTGATCAACAGACCTCAATTTGTTAGATTAAAATCGGAGAATAGTATTTTGACTCGTCAGTAATTGTAACAATTAATGGAGCACCCAAGGGACTGTCCTTGCACCTATACTCTTTTCTATCTACACTAATAATTGTAAAACTGCGTTTGAAAACATCCCAATAATAAAACATGCAGATGATACATCTATCCAAGCTCTTATCAGGTCAGAAGTAGATCTAATCATTTATGCTCAAGAAATCAAAGGTGTGATGACAATTGTTTACAACTTAATGTTAACAAAACAAAAGAAATGATTTTAGAATTTAGGAGACAAATAACACATAATGATATTGTTATAAAAGATGAAACAGTTGAGAAAGTTAATGAGCATATATATATTGACATAATTTTTTTACGAGAAGCTAGAATGGCAAAAACAATCAAATAAAATTTTAAAGAATGTGAACAAAAGAATGTATTTTATTAGGAAGCTTTATAAGTTTCAAATTGATAACACCCTAATAAGATTTTTCCATCAAGCTTGCATAAAGAGTATTATTATTTTTAGTATAGCATGGGGATGAAATACAAGAAATAGAGAAAAGAAGAAATTTAATAGGACACTGAAACACATAGGGAAACTCATAAATGATGTAGAGCCGGATAACTTTGAAGATCTGTATGAGATTCAATGCAAGATCAAACGCAGGAGTATACGTAAAGACAACACCCACCCTCTTTTCTCCATACCCAAAACAAGTAGTAGAAGCGGTCGACTGATACATTTAAAATCCCGCACTGAGAGATATTTTAGATCTTTTTCTTCCAAGCGCCATACGAAAGTTTGACCATACCTTAATTTGAAAGCACAATGGCGTTTTCCTCACAATGTTTAAGAAATGTAAATTGATGGATGGTGAATGAATGATTTATGATAAGTTAATGAATGTATGAAGCTAAACTGATTTGTCTATAATTATTCTATCTTTCATATTTTATTTTTATTTATATATATATATTGTTTCACCGCACTATTTATTTAGCCACCTTTGAATTTTTGTATACTTCTCCTAAAATCTAAACATTTAATGATTAACTAAGTTATATTTGTTTTTAATTTGAATGCATTGATGTATTCTTTTATTTTTCAAACGGAAATTTTAACACAAAATTTCCGTTGTTAAAAGGATAAATAAAGATGATTGAAATTGAAATTGAATTGAAATTTAATAATTTAATTTCTCGTCCTTTTTGTTATTTACCTCTATTAGCCGTGGGCTTATAGATTTCCAACTTTCTAGTAGCTTTTCATGTATTTTATGCACTAGGAGGTCTACTCCTGCTCTAGGTCTATCTTTGACATCTACTCCTGAGAAGATTAAAATATGATTCGGTCCTACATTTTCTATTCCTTGTCCTTTTTTCTTTGTTTCTGTAATGGCCAAAATATCTACTTTGAATTTGTCCATTTCTTCAACTAATTTAACTCTTTTCCATTTATTGCCCTAACGCTCCATGTTCCAAAAATCACAGTGCATATTCGTTTCCAAGTTCGTCTTCGAATGATCAAGACGGATATATAATACTTTTTTCTCTGAATCTGTTTGGTTTTGTATAAGCAGGGGATTAGCCCACTGTACCTAGGTAGATGGTGGGGCTGCCACCTTGAGGTCCCCCTACCAGGTCTTGTTATTTTCTATCAGGGTTAACTCCCTTAGCTTTTAGCCATTCGTGACCAGCCTGCACGGCAGCAGGTTGTTATTTTCTGTCAGGGTTAACTCCCTTAGCCTTTAGTCAGTCAAGACCGTCTGCAAGGCAGCAGGTTGTTTTCTTTCAGGGTTAACTCTCTTAGCCTTTGGTCAGCCAAGACCTGCCTGCAAGGCAGCAGGAGACTCGTGGATGGCGGGATCATCTACTCCACCTACAAATGCCTACCTGTCCACTGCCTGGTTATGGGAAGTTCACCCATTGTAAATTTCATTTTGATTAAATGATATCGCCGCCTCAAATTCAAACTGTTAGCTGGTAGCCTCACACTGCGACGGAACTAACGAGTAGCTGAGTTATACAACATCGTGATAATATTGCTTAATATTATTATATTATGAATATGTCTGTCTGTCTGTCCGTCTCTCTCTCTCTCTCTCTCTCTCTCTCTCTCTCTCTCTCTCTCTCTCTCTCTCTCTCTCTCTCTCTCTCTCTCTCTCTCTCTCTCTCTCTCTCTCTGTCTGTCTGTCTGTCTGTCTCTCTGTCTGTCTGTCTCTCTCTCTCTCTCTCTCTCTCTCTCTCTCTATCTCTCTCTCTCTCTCTCTCTCTCTCTCTCTCTCTCTGTCTCTGTCTCTGTCTGTCTGTCTCTGTCTGTCTCTCTCTCTCTCTCTCTCTCTCTCTCTCTCTCTCTCTCTCTCTCTCTCTCTCTCTCTCTCTCTCTCTCTCTCTCTCTCTCTCTCTCTCTGTCTGTCTGTCTCCCTCTCTTCTCCATGCCGATAAGTTCTAATCGTATATCCCTGTTGTTAAACGACCGTTTTCTATTTCTAGTTTTTTCTTTCATCGTAAGAATCGTAAATTTTTCTTGATTTTAGTTCATGGATTACTATCTATTGTTCTATTTTTAACCATTCTAGATTTTAAAATGCATGTATGTATTTATGTATGTATTTATGAATTTGAATGTAAGTATCGTTCTAATTTCTTTTGAATGCATTACACATGAATAATTCATGGATTTTTCAATTTCTTGTTCAGGGCTGGACAATTTAATTATTACTTATTATTTTAGCTTGTGGACCCAACGCAGTGTTTTAAAGCATTCTTTTAACATGCATTTAATGAGAAAACAATATAAAATCCTTCTTGGATTCTAGTAATTTTCTTCTTTTTTCTTTCTTGTTCGTGTCCGTGTCTCTGTTTACAGTCTTCAGTTTAGTCTTCGAGAGGTTTATTTACGTCTACACAGAGAAGAAACAGAAGAACATCCTTCCTATCGCCCTCCGCCTGGGCACCATCGTGCTCTTCCTTCTTCCATGGCTCGTCTCCTTCTGGTCCTCCTGCCAACGTACTTTGCCGCCTTTGTCGCCAAATCTGACCAGAAGGATGCTTGCTTGTATAAAATCCATGACGTTTTCTTTCTCATCTGCCAAATTTTCAGTTTCGCGTTGCCTTCTTTGGGAGTCTTCCTCTTGGCGCCGTTCACGGGTCTTTTGGATTGCCTGCGACCCAGCCGCTGTTTCTACAAACCCTTGACTCCCAAAGGCGAATCCATGATCGTTACAGCCGTCGTGAGCATGTTCTCAATATTTTGTGAAGCTCCTTACTGCGTGGTGAGAATTTTGATGATGCAGATGGAATGCAACAATCCTTACTGCACACGTTTCAGCGAAAGTTTGACCATGGCTATGTGGATACGAATTTGTAAGTCGGCTATTTTCCCTTTCATTTGGCTCTTCTATACAGACATACGAGCTGCCATACGTTGTCAAAAGAAGGAAAACATCATGCCGATCGACGACATCGACGATGATGGCGAAATAGAGGAAACCTCAGAGAAGAAACAAATGTATCCCCTGACAGCTGCAACTTCACATTAGAGGCACATACGTCATTGTTTCATAATATCTGTGCACAAAGGCATTAGTGAAATTCAATTGTAATTTTCCACATTGATCACAGCTGGTGTTTAAAATGACTCACAAACTCTACGCTATGGCTATGAATAAGTATGCATACAGGGTAAGGAAACTTCAATATCTGCATCATTCATTAATTCCTCTCTTTCCATCCCTCTAGAGTTTGTATTTAATGCACATATATGTATATCATTTCAGACAAAATGAACTTCTATTTTCCTTTTTACGGAAATTCAATTTGTCCCATGGATGTAATCCTATAATTTATGGAATTATCTACAAACCAAGGGAACGATATCATAATGTGCTGCGTGTAATTTCATTTTGAATTTAAACACAAGTCAATCGGAAGGGGGGGGGGAGGGGCCAAGTTGAAAATCGTAAATAGGGACATGAAATATGTGTTAAAAGTCAATATCATGCATCAGGACGAGACAAATACAAAGGAGGTAACCAGAAAATAATAATCAAATACAAAACAGGATCAAGCTAGTCTTGATGGGGCTCCAACTTTAACACCCATGATCATGTCCTTCTTCGGTTTCATCATTATTCCATTGTAAATGCATTTTCTCAATAATATTTACCTTTTTCCACTTATTATAGTAAATGAGATTAATAATGAATTTGAAATGCGTTCACTTCTATTTTTTAATTAATTGTTATTCCATCAAATTAATCAAATTTTTGTCAGATTCATATGAGATTCTCAGGATTAAAAAAAAAAGATTCAATACACTAAAAGAACCACTATTGATTGCTGGTCGAATCATTGTCTTCTACTTGTAATTTATGTAAATCAATCTTCGCTAATCTAAGACCGACACTATTAATTTGCTTTCTTCTCCTTTTTTCTTTTGCCTAGAATTGTTTTATAAGCTGCTCGTGTCAAATCATATTTTTTGTTCAAAATTGAAGCTTCTAGTCCTCTTTAATTTTTTGAATGATAATTACTACTGTCACAAAATATTTTTCTGGAAATAAAAATAATGAAAATTTAACATGTCAAATATTACATTTTCGTTGAGTCACGTTTGGATCCTCCTCCTTTTCCACCACTCCAACACTCAACCCCACAATCAAATGCCCACGTTTTATAATAGAAGTACATGTATTTGAATCGAGAGGGCGTTGGGAGAATGCCCACGTTTTATAATAGAATTACATGTATTTGAACTCGAGAGGGCGTTGGGAGAATGCCCACTTTCTCTCGTGATAACATTTCGTTCTTTACAGCTTAAACTATATCTCCCTTGTTAAACGATGATCTTCTTATCAAGAAAGAGAGACAATCCAAGGCAAGGTAAACCAATAAAATCAAACAGAAGGAAAACAAACCCGGGTAGAAAACACTCCCTCAACTACAAGTCATGTGGTACATATTGATCAAGGCGCTCGTTTCCAATTATTGCTCAAAATTCTTGTCAAAACTACATCCCACATCTCCACCTACCGCCAGATTAGAAAACTTCTTTGGCAGTGTAGCATGCAGCCCTGTCTTCTTGCAAAGACAAATAGTGGGGCAAAGGGCATGTGGAAAGTGAAGGAAATGACATTAAATAATATGAATATCCCATTGGAACATAGACGAGACAAATGTAAGGAATAGACAGAAAACCCCAACCCTGGCCACCACGAGGATCGAACCTGCGACCTCTGCGTCGGCACCCATCGCCTCGCCATGAAAGGAAAGCGTCCTACCGACCGAGCTAATTTCGCTTCTTCTTGCAGTATCGTGATGTGCTACCTGTGTCAAATAATTTGTGCGAGCGCTATGGTTATAATTAAAAGTGGAGTCAGTACAGAAAGTATGGGAACTGGTAAAAACGTCAAAGTTGACGGTATTGTAGCTGATGTCAATTTAGTTAAGTAATTGTTGATATTTATTTAGAACCACATTGAAAGTGTACCATGCGACATAAATGACCAGACTCATCAGTGATATGCCCCTTTAATTTTAGAGAAAAACATTCCTCAGCTGACCAAATTTCGAGAACATAATCAATGGCATAATTGAAAGTAAAATAAGATTACAACTCACAGCTACCAACCTTTTTAAATTGACCGCACGAACTAATTCAAACTTGCACAATGGCCCATAATATTCCCTAATACGTTGATAACTTGAATTAACCCCTTTAAAGTAAATATCAAAACGTTGGCTAATCTGACGTCTAACGGTAGATATGCGAACTTAGAGGTCGTGTCCACAGCCTCCACACAGACCGTACAGAAGAAGTGCAGTTGCGGTTGCGTTCAACACAATATTTTACCACTAGGATTGTCCACCACAGACCGTTAAGGCCAGACTTTTTCCGGCTTCCGCACAGTCTGGGTGGCGTCAAAAGCATGCCATTTAAATGCCAAACATTTTCTGGTCTGGGTGGACAGAAAAGAGGAGTGTCACCTGTGTATTCATTTCAATTTCATATTGTCAAAATGCAATAATGCATACCAATCAATTATTGGTCACATTTCAATCAAAACTGTTTCTAATGATTAGTGGATATTCCTCTCATTTTCATTTGACTAGATTCTTGAACATTTTGTTTTGAAACACATCTGCTTATTTTCATTAAATGCATTTGTAACAAAGTACTGATCTTACCTTAGTGTGACCACCAATCTTTCCTTTGGTGAAATTGATTTCCTTTCAGTTTGTGTTTTGTTTCTGTAGCCCAGTGGCACATAACCTCATCAAGGATTGAAGCGTTGTTTGCCTCATTTGAAAGTATTCCAAACATTTCTCACCGTCAGCAAATATTTGGGGTAACAGTTTGAATTCTCCCAAAGCTCCTCGATCTTTACAAATCGGATGAACCCAGTGATGTCGTTTGGATGCTAGGGATTTTCTTCTGTACCACCATAGCATGAAATTTTGCAACCGGTCAAAAACGGTCAAAACTGTACGGACCCTGTTAAACTCTTCTGTCCGCACTTTTTCTGTCCATACTTTTTTGTCCATACTTTTTCTGTCCATACTTTTTCTGTCCATACTTTTTCTGTCCATTTCTGTCCATACTTTTTCTGTCCATACTTTTTTCTGTCCATAAAATACTTTTTCTGTCCATACTTTTTCTGTCCAAATACTTTTTTCTGTCCATACTTTTTCTGTCCATACTTTTTCTGTCCATACTTTTTCTGTCCCTTTTTCTGTCCATACTTTTTCTGTCCATACTTTTTTCTGTCCACACTTTTTCTGTCCATACTTTTTCTGGGTCCATACTTTTTCTGTCCATACTTTTTCTGTCCATACTTTTTCTGTCCATACTTTTTCTGTCCATACTTTTTCTGTCCATACTTTTTCTGTCCATACTTTTTCTGTCCATACTTTTTCTGTCCATACTTTTTCTGTCCATACTTTTTCTGTCCATACTTTTTCTGGTCCATACTTTTCTGTCCATACTTTTTCTGTCCATACTTTTTCTGTCCATACTTTTCTGTCCATACTTTTTCTGTCCAAAACTTTTTCTGTCCATACTTTTTCTGTCCATACCTTTTTTGCCTACCTTTTCTGTCCATACTTTTTCTGTCCATACTTTTTCTGTCCACTACTTCTTTTCTGTACAAAAAGTATTGCCTGTAGGGGGACACGACATTTATTAGAATGGCGTCTCCGGAGTTTCACCATCCCAATATCTATGCTGTTTTTTTGCTGTGGACTTGGGGTTTCTTTACACACAAAATATTAATACTTGTACAGCTAGCCCTCATTTATACGTAGTTTTCAAAGTAAATACAGGCTTACGGATTCGGAACAAAAAACAGCAACAAACAAACCGTACTAACTACGGCTTTTACTTACTGATTGGCAGCTTTGATAAAGTAACTAAATATTCACTGGCTCAGACATTATGTGATCAATAGATGTATTACATTATAAAATGTCCAGCTTGGTTTTGTTTTGATTTGCCCACATCCACAACTAAGGCAATATTGGGGTTTTTGGTAGGATTTTTAATTTTACTCGGATTGCCTTGTAATCAGCCAAGGGATATTTAATGTGCAGTGTCATCAACTGCAAACGGGACCTCCCTTTTATCATGTCTCCCGTGGGACTAGGTGTTGATCCACTTACCTGGACCAGGGGGATGGGGGGGGGAGGGGGGTAGATGTTGCTCCAAAAAATTCGAGAACATTTTTGTCAACTGTTGGTGGGACTTGAACCCGCGATCTCTTACCCTTAGTTTAGAGGCTGACAGTGACAGCTTGCCTTTGGATTACCGAGTTTCCCACAAAATGTCCGGCTAAATTGCTCGGTTTCATTGGAAATTTGAGGCATGTCCTTTGACACGACTTTTCTCCCCACTCACTTGGATGGAATGTCACATGTGTTTGCTGTCATTGTCATGTTGACTTGGGACTGGGAGTTTTGGTTTTGATACATGAAATATTTCCATAAACCCTGTTTTTAATAAGACACTATGAGACATGCAACTAATCTCAGTTCAAAGTTCAATTCAAACGACTCGACTCTGTCAGTTTTTACACTTATGAATAGATGGATCATTAATCATAATTTTTTAATTTTAAAAAAGTTTTTATGTATGTGTGGTACTGGTACATGGTAAGTACCCGGATGGCAGTAAAAAAAAAGAAGAGGATCTACCTGAGCTAAATTAAAGCCTTTGGTCACTGCATGTATCGCACGTAAATAAGCCAATACACTCGTACCATACTACATCACATCAATTGTATTACCATTAAATCATAAGGCTCACATTCCAAGGCTAGTAGTGGTAATTACATTAAAAGCGACATTGATTAATTTGAGGCTCCATAATACAATTGAGACATGCGTTAAACTTTTAGCATGAACACCCCCCCCCCCTCTCACCCCGGGTGTTTAGATGTTGATATTCTTTAGATTATGAACTTTGATCTCTCTTTATCTCTTCGTAATCATAGTGTCGATTTCTTTATCATAACCTGATATAGTACATACTAACCTCACATCTTCTAAAAACAATCTTCTATCACCCTGTCAGTGCTCGCTACATGATCTGTATTATTTATTTTATTATCTTACGTTCCGAGTTTTTAGAGAAGCTATATCAACTAATATTATTATTATGCTTTACCGTTGCATTTTAAAAACATAAAAGAAAGGTGAAGAGCATCTTTTGAGCATTACGGAAGACAACTTTCTCATTTTTATCTCTATACAAACCAGTATAAGCTTTGCTCTAGGGGCCAAACCGGCTTTGAAGGAACTTAACATTAACATGTACTGATTATTACACCTTAAAAGAATGAGCAAAGCATCAATAGTTATACAACAGTAATACAATATAGTAACTATACTATTTGACAGTCTTATTAACCTGTAAAAACAGCCTATTATTTTAATATGTATTTACTTCTACTACTTTTAGCTCTGATATTTATCATAGCTGCCAACCTTTTCAACGCGAAAAACACTCTCACACGCAAACAATCAAACTCACATGACACGACCACCCGTAACACAAAAGATCTAGAAGTAAGAAGTATTTCAGAAAACTTTGATAATTTAACTTGAATAAACCGCAAGGACTAACTAAAAGTCCACAGTCAGCTGCCCTTTCTGGCGAACACAGAATGGTGTCTCCGGATTTTCTTCATCACCCTACATCTCTGTCTGCCGTTCACTAAAGGATACTTAATATTATATTTATAACACATTATATTTAAAAAAAAGGTAAACCCTAATGAAACGTACTTGTCAAGGTAAATACAGACTTACGAACTCAAACAAACCGTATCAGTACAGGTATTAAGTTAACCAAGCGATTATTAACGTGCTGGTTGGCAGCTACATTTTATAATGCTATTACTATTATTAATACGATGTAATCACAACTCGGAAACTCAAGAGTGGATGAATAATGAATATCTAACTACTCAAACTCAATACCTTTTCATTTCCCATACCTCCATCTAATTGAACGTAAATTTGGCGAACAGCTGTATTCATTAGTATTATCCATCCTAAGCCATAAGCAGAAAAAAACATAGTGTGAATTATAATTAAGAAAAAACAACAATACGGTCGTTGACCTTAGCATGGCTGCTGAAATATTGACGAAACGCAAAACAAAAAGCAAAGCTCGAGCCGGAGAGATAATCAGTACGGTACATCAAAATCACTGATAATATAATAAGTGAAAGGAATCTTGTGAACTGGGTAATCTCCGGATTAATACGATTTTTTAATGAGAGTTACCTATCTATGATCCACCAAATGTAGCGAACTCGGGTTGAATGGAGAAGATTTTGTTTGTTGGTTTCATTAGAATTTACCATGTATACCATAACTGCAATGTATACCCAAAAAATAAAATGCATTGAGCTCAAGATAAATGAAGAGGTTCGTTTCCAATCCATCATTGAAATTTACTTCGTCCATCGAATGCGGTGATCTTGGAGTGAATGAAGAGGAGGAGACAGCTAGATAAAATTTGATTCTACCCAGATCCACAACTAAGTTTATCTCGGGGGTTTTGGTAGGAATTTTAATTTTGCCCGGACAAGCCTCCAGTCTAAACAGCCAAGATATCTTTAACAAAATGCACAGAGTGATGTACTCTGCACACGGGATCTCCTTTTTACCGTCCGCCTCCGATGGGACTAGGTGTCATCCATCTCCCTTGATCAGGGGTGGGTTACATTTTACCCCACTTCAAACTACTGGTACTTGAACCTATGAATTTTCGGTTGAGAATATTTCACAGGAAGATGAAAGACATAAATACAAGAGTGAGAGGAAAACAAACAGAACCCATCTACCTGTAGTTGCTTCCGCCAACCGGCATGTTTTATTGAAATTTACTCCATCTAACATAATGTAAAGATATGCGGTTTTCTCAAGGTGAATGAAGTAAGACCTAACAATCACACCTGCCAATCAGCCACACAGTGGTAGAACTAGAAGCAAGTGGTAGCGAAAGTAGTAGTAGTAGAAAGTAGTAGTAGTAGTAGTAATAGTAATAGTAGTAGTAGTAGTAGTAGTAGTAAATCGCATCTCATTCACCAGCCATCAACCAAGTCACAAAGAACACCATGGAGTTTGTCCACCATTTTACTGATACTTATATATACACGTATACTTCAATAGAGACAAATAAAGAGGATCAAACATCTGGGTACTTTCAAACCACATAATTTATAATAATTAATAATAATAATATATTTATAATTATAACCTTTTCATGACAACATCTTGACTTCACTACACTTCAGATATACACATACATTGTTGTACGTTTGGCCTGACATAAATCCTCTTCAAGCCGAAAACAGATTCTCACGCATTGTGTGTACTGATAACGCCAACGTCAAAATCTTGACGATGACAAAAAAAAGAAGAGAAAAGAAGAAAAAGTGGTCATATAAATGACATATCACTAACATTAACAACTAGAAATAAACATAAAGCATATTGTTTATCAATTAATTTCATCATAGTAGAGAGTGGTGAGTTTGTGCATGACAAAGAATAATAAAATTCATGACAAATATAGCATAAGAAATCGCAAGAAAAGAAAAGCAGTATCATTTGAACAGTAATATTTTTTTGGTATTTTTTGTTGTTGTTTAGTATTTTTTTGTTTTAATTTAATTTAATATTTTACTTGATTGGTGATGTTACTAGACAAACTCATAACAATAACACGAGAGATGATGTTAATAAAGGGTTTTATTTTAAGTAAGTCAATACATTTGTTTAAACCCCCCAAAAAAAAAAAAAACAAACAAAAACAACAAACAAAAACAAAACAAGTGACACACCTACGTAAATGGAGTGTGCAATATATAACACACACATAGCATTTGAATAGTTAGAATAGTGAGGAGTAATGTCTCACTCTCCTCTCAAAGAAAATGTCATCAGTAGTCTGTATATACATATATTATTTATTATATATATATATATATATATATATATATATATATATATATATATATATATATATATATATATATATATATATATATATATATATATATATATATATATATATATATATATCAAACATGTCAGAATTATTACATAGAACAATAACCACCCACATAAATTGGCTTTTGCATTGAAGCAAAGGTTTCACACAACTTTTTGTTCTTGTTTTATTACAGTCTCATAAAACCTCAATCTTTCCCCAAAAAAGTTGGAAATTAATATTAAAAAAGAACTTTGACCTAAATAATGCCATTACCTCGTCTCCTCCCCTTCTTCTCCCACAAGAAACGCCCCTTGAAAATCAACTAAAACAATACAAATCTTTAATTGACAACAACAAAAAACGAACCCAACCCTCAAAAAACACAATGAAGGCATTCATTTCCCCCCAGTAAGATAACGTATAATTTATCAGGGGAAAGAAACAAATTCATAAGAACATAAAAAAAAAGAAGAAAGATGCATACAATACAAAATTAATCAATATTTCAACTACTATGATAACACAGATAAAGTTAATCACTCATTCGTGTAAAAGCCTGAACAGAAAACTTATTGGAAAATAAAAACACACTACACGTACTACAAAAAATATCTGTACACTGTACTCTACAGTGTCCCAAATAATACAAAAGACTGTAAACAATGGGAAAAAGGAAAACAAGAAACCTCAAATCAAAATTTCTATCTACATGTATCAAAATGAGAATATTTGGTGACACAGATGACATTACACTTACAGTATAACCATTATGATTTGTCAAGCCAAGTGTAAGTAGAGGGAAGTAATTTTGTAATTGTAATGTAAACTTTCATCTTAAAATCAAATAATGTACGTCAAAGATATCATTATGATTAAGAGCACTGAGTTTAGTAATTCATGTCGTGGAATGCAGTTTGTTATAACAATGCAGGGATGATTTTTCTTTCTTTTTTTTTTAGCCATGATAGAGCCAAAGAGACAGAACAGATGTCACACTATGCATACAAATCAGTGCCAAGAGATGACATACATGAATGGCAGGGTGACATGAAGATATCAGGAAGGGAGTGCATCCTGTCTATATGAATAATAATAATAATAATACATTACATATTAATTAATTACACATGTGAAAATCATTTGGCAAAGGTCTTTTAGCTCCATTTAGGGAGGGGTAACACATTTGGAGACACTGCCATGAAACACAACGCTCAAGATTCCACAACGTGCTGAATGTATGCAGAGTAGAGTAATTACACAACAACACCCAAAAACAGCTTCTACTTTTTGTGCAGGATAAGACAAAGAGCAGCAGGGGGAGGGGGGGGGTGTTAGTGACAATTCCTGTACAAACATTTATGGGGATCATTCTCTGTTTGAATTACACTACATGAATACACTTACTACTCACGCTCAAGCGGGAAGAGATTTACATGTACAAAATGATAAACACAAAAGAGTCCAAAGGAAACAAAAGTCAGTAATTGTAGCAATAGAGAGTAAGAATGCAAGGCTAACACTGGGTGGTCACCAACACACACACATGAATGTATGTACAAAACCCCAGAAAGAAGAATGACAACAACACACGAAATGACCAGATCATGTTATGGCTGTAGCAAAAGGCATCATGAATACTACAAATATGGAAAATATGACACAACCTGGGATGAGCATTTTCAGACACAAAGAAGCTAAACTCAATAAAACTCCATAAAATAGAATGAGAAGGACATCTAAAAACAAGGAACAAAATCTGTCTGAATTCAAACATATCTATGTCTGTCTTTCACCGGCGATTTTGCAACACATTTTCACTTCTTTCTCTTTCCAGTATTTCCAGAAACGTTCCTTTTCCCTATCTTCTCCATGGTTATTCACATGTGTCCCTGCAAAATTAAAGAGAAAAACAAGCTAACTAGGGGCATGTGTCTCATACAGAGACTTGATCGTGGACATGAAATGATACACAATGGTCCTTGTATTCCATATATATATATCTAATGCACTGGACTGAAGAGGGGAGAGAGCACAACCCAAATGACAATGACAAGAAAAGCAAAACAATCCATGATAAACAATTCACACAGTGGGAAACAGCCATTGCAGTATCCCCAAAGTAAAGAAATGAAAATGATATAACATTTTGGGAGGGAGGCGGGAGGTAAAGAAAAGGCCTCTACATGCAATAGTGGGTTGCTTTCTAAAGCTTATCTTAACCTAGAAAAAAAAAGCTCTCAAATCCACAAAATTAAGACCCAAACAGCAAAGTTAAATTTAAAAAAAGTCAAGCAGAATAGAAAAACACACACAAATTACTTTCTATACAAATTAGACAAAACTCTAAGGCTTTGAGCTGCTTGTACTATGAATAAAAAATAAGCAAACAAAGCAAAACAGAAGAATTCTCTACCTGATCAATAGAGAAAAAAGAAACATTCATTTGTCATCATATTATTTTTCAGTTAATGAAAGTTGTCTCATGTGCTGCTGTCAACAATAGGATTTTCAGTTCAGCAGACACAAGACGCAAAAAGTATACAAAAAGGAACCTAAACACTTAAAAAAGACAAAACACAACAACCTCTGCATAGAAGTATGCGGTAAACTTTGGGTGAATACATTCTTTGCCTAGATGTAATGCATAATATCATGCTTCTATCTTATGTTGCTATTCACAAATTAAAATTTAGTGTAAAATGTCTACTTTACAATCAAAGCATACATAAAAAATTGGCCTTGACACAGAAGTAAACTCGAAGACAGAAAATTGATTAACTTTTGAGCAGTATAAGAAGAGAGGGCCATCTTTATACCATAACAAAGACAATCTATCTCTAGTCTGCTACAAAATGGCTGGTGCTACCTAAAACTTAACCGCTTACAATTGCCATTCCAGCCCCTGAGGTCTATTATATTGATTGCTTTTTGCGCTTCACTCCGTGGTGTATCTGCCATTCACAATTGAGAATGTGGTTATACTTCCAATTTGAACTTTATTCAGCACATATGGTCTACGAGATTGTACACTACTAGTACTATTACTTCATGGTGTGGTTTACCTGCCATTGCACTCCAGCCTGTGGTCATACTTATATCTGTCATATTATTATTATTATTCATATCAATGTGAGGTCAGTCTCTGTGACTTACACTTCAGCACACATATTTCCTGATTGAAACTCCCGCCTGCGATCATATTTATGGTACCTGCCATTTTATACATTTCAACGTGTGATTTATCTGTCATTTACCACACTTCAACATACACCCTACCTGCCATTTACTCTTGAGTATACCTACCATTAACACCTCAAGGTCCAGGCTACCCTTTACCTTACCAATTATTCAATATATATAATATGCAATGTAGTGTTTAATTGCAATATAAGTATGTGACGCCACATGCTAAAGTTGCACAAAATACCCCCTTCCACCCATTACCTTATGAGTTTGTCCCGTTTTGACCATGCCCGTATATTTATCAAAGTTAAAGACTTGCTTTCGCTGATTGTCTCCCTGTGAATCTGAATAGAAAAACAGCTGTTTGACTAGGTGCAGGCAAATACATTGTTTAATATGGAAATGTCACTAGGAAGTGAAGCAGTTTATTTGCTGGTAGGCTCACTATTAGAACATGATGTACTCATACAACTTTATGTATCGACACATGTTGATAACTATAGATGATGATCAGAACCTTGTTTGTAACAGCCAGAACAAACAAAATAGTATTATAAATAAACTGAAATGGGAGACTGAAAGTTACATGACGTTCCCATGAAAAAATGAATCACAAGATACAACTAAAGCCTTTTGAGGGGAAAGTTCTCAACCAGCTTGAAATTTTAAAATTTGAAGTCAAAACATTAGAAAAGTACATGTATTTCAATGCACGCATTCTAAAACTTGTTAACAATACGTTGTCGTTACTGATCCAGCAGCACTTGGACATTTGTCCTTCAGCCGTTTACAATACAGATGGGCAGAATCAATAGCATCAACATGATACTTGCTCTGCTAGTAACGGAAACTTTGAAATACATGAGAAAAGTGTTGGATTCAATTACAATAGAAAATATGTCCTAAATAAAGACAATTCTGAGCTGCATGAATTTATATAGGGACTATCGTTAATGAGATAGTAAAAGACATTAACTTAGAGAGACAAGCAACAATGATAATGTATCTAAAATAAGGTGATTAAACAAATCAATCAATTCAATTTCACAGGCTCATAATAAAGAAGGTAAACAACAACCCCCTGCAATGAATACTATTGGAAAGGTAAGTAATCCTCCTTGTGTGACACTTTTCTTTTGTCTCTTCATGTTACTGGTATGACACATTTTAAGAAACAAAAAACAAACTAAAATACCCAGACCCCCCCCCCCCCATAAAAACTAGAAAACCCCCCCCAGTATAAATATAGAAAATATATATATATATATATATATATATATATATATATATATATATATATATATATATATATATATATATATATATATATATATATATTATATATATTGAGCTAAGGAGACAATAACACAAAGCAAGTGATGTAAACTAAACAAGAGGCATTGCTGATCTTGAGCACCTAAAGGATTATCAAAGTTGGCCTATTTGAAAATTGTTTAATAACAACAAAATAAGAAATGATATTTCATGTATAATATTGTGTATATATCAATATCACAGGTTTTCAATACATTTTGATACAGAAATGATGAGAAACAATGTGAAAAATGACAAACTGACATGATTAAAAAAATGCCACTGACAGAAAAAAGAATATACATATATATATATATCCAAACGGTAGCAAAACAAAAATATAAAAGCAATGAAAAAATAAACACTTGGACCTCACAAAATTCTTTAAGTATGCCTAGATACATCTTTTGAACTGACCTTTCATGCAAAATAGTTTGACAGTGATTTGCCTATTTCTTATTTCCAACATAAGCATCGACTCCTTGGGAGAATTCTTTACTGAGGAAAACTGTCGACAATGTTCCAAATCAAGAGAAGAATTATAATATCATATTTGCTCATTATAATGTTATAAACCGTGAGAGAAAATCGTTAAACTGTTTCTTCCAAGTCCCTTTTATGTTTCCATCACAAATCAACCCTTTCATTTCTGCTTCCCATGAAAAGCTATTAAAATTTTGTAAAAGTTTACTCTATAGTATAGAGGAAACTAGTTTTGCACTTCCATAACACATACGTGCGCCATTCTGGAATGTTCTTCTATGTAAGTAATGAGAGCTGCAGTATATGACTAGAGACGAAGTTTTATATATTATGTATTCTCTGTTCATAGGGAGGATACACCTAGCCCCTCAAGAAGCACTAGAGTGATAAATATCAAATGATGCATTTGACAATTGCTGGAGTTGAAGTCACAATATTATAGAAACACATGACAAAAAAAAACCAAGAAGAAGGGTAAGTCAAAGAAAGAAAGAAATAACATGAAAATAAATAATAGAGAGGAAAAGAAGAAGAAATGAAACCACCCCCCCCTCCAACCACTCACAAAATATACAAGAAATAAACACATATCTTCAACTGTTGATGTGTTTGCATGACAAAATTTCTCGAAATATATATGTACCAAAATTCCACAGGGTTCGCAGTAAAGTAATTAAGTTGTAAGCAAGAAGAGAGACAGCATTAGCAGTGGAAAAATAGTGGCTGAAGGTGGTATTTGCGGGAAACCATTATAATCCATGGTCATTATCTTCACAGCATATATATATTATATATATGTATATTAGGAGCCAAAGGGGTCCCCAACACATTCTTTAAACTGAAAGTTCTTACTCTGAAAGGAAAGTGCCAAACTCAGAACTGCCAACCGCATGAACAGAAAAAGTGATTTATACTGATTCATAGATTGTTTGTCAAACAGTGGAAGATTTGAAAAAAATTTGTACAATTTGAAAATACTAGTACTAGCAAAAACTTCTAATTTATAATGTGGACGAAGAAACCTCAAAAAAAAAAAAAGAAGTAGAAAAGGTAGTTAAAAAAATGTATACAATCTTGAAAAAAAGCATACAATCTAAAAAAAGACAGCACAAATAAATCTGTTGTTTTAAATGTAGGATGGCAGCACTGTAAACTGTGACATATCGATTGAAACGAGCTGATTTGACAAAAGCCCCAATTTGACAAAAACAGGGGTTATTTATTGCCATACGTGTACATGTATATATACACCTTTTTTTCACTTTCATCTTTTGAATGTTTCTCCTGTTTCGTCTTTTAAAATGCTGGAAACTTTGTATGTGAAAAGCCAGGTAAAGTTTTGCAACCCATGAAGAATTTAACTATAAAATTTCATTCTTAGCTACTCAACACAAAAATATGTTACATAACCCCCCCCCCCCCCCCCCTAGATAAATATAGAGCTACAGATGGAAAGATATGGAGGGAAAGAGGGAGAAGAGAGAGAGAGTGAGAGTGAGTGAGAGAGAGAGAGTGAGAGAGAGAGAGAGAGAGAGAGAGAGAGAGAGAGAGAGAGAGAGAGAGAGAGAGAGAGAGAGAGAGAGAGAGAGAGAGAGAGAGAGACCGATTCCTAAAAATATAAATAATTTGGTTTCCATCATGATGCAGTTTTACATATTTATATTTGTTTTTTTGTAGATTGAATTTATCGCAGATCCAGACATAAAGAAAAACACTGACAGCAAATTCAAACATAAAAACTATGAGAGCCATTTAAATTCAAAGCGGTGCTAACATCACATACATCAATTAGCATAAATCATAACTACAAACAGCGGTTTTATTTTAAAAAAAAAGAAATCAAAAGAATGAATAAAGTAAAACTCCAAAAATTCAGATTGAGAGTTCAGGCATCATCTTCATATGACCCACAAAATATACGTAGGTATCACATAATATATAAATAATATAATACGTCGACTCAAACAAAATATTCAAGGCGCCCTTTCTAAATGTCAGCAAACAAAAAACTAGATGAAAAGCACAAGCTCTATAGTGTAAGCAGGGGCATTGAGTATTAAAAGTAATCACAATGATTAGCACGATGTACAATGAGAATCAAACTAAGATTAAAATAAAAACAATAACAACTCAACCGTAACAGTGTGTAATAACAAATTTTACAAAATACAGTAACATAGGCAAAAGAAAAAAAGAAAACAAGAAAAGCAACACAAAACTAAGCAGCTAAAATATTCCATCACCATCTAGTCAACTACAACACAATACAAATTTGTAATACTAGCAATTAAGTAACAATAACATTGGGGAAAAAATCCCTGAAAACAAAACAAAAACATATAAACAAAAAACGCCCTTCAAAATCACCTAAAAGCTTACCTGAGAATCATGACAAACAGTGTTTTATTTTATTATTATAAACAAATGATGTTCACAAAACATGTAAAAAAACCGAACAAACCTTTTAAACCTTTATGAACAGCTCTCACGACATGAGAGAGTGACAACCATGATAAATCTGACAACCCAAAGGTTGAATAGTACAAAAGAAATAAGGACCCAAAAGAAAGGGAAGAAAAGAAAAGCAGAAGAAAAACCCAGCAATTTTTACAGAAAACAAATCATTTAATATTTGGCAAGAAAAAAGTAAAAAAAAGGAGTTGACATCAAGGTGAACATCAAATAAAAACTGAAAAGAACGAGAGGGAGATAGAGAGAGAAAGAGTGTGATTGACAGACAAGAAATAGAGAAATACAGACAAACAATCAATTGGACACATATTTATATGGACAAAAAGAACAAAAAAGATCTATTCAGATCTCTCATCAAAGTTCATTACCAAGAAATATACAATTTTGGTGAGAAAATCAAATAATGAAACATTTAATATCTGTACAAATGTGAAAAAAAAACACTCTTAAGTAAATATGATGCTCACAGAGGAAGGGACACAAACTCTCATCTACTACTATGGAATGAGTGGCCAGTGTAACTATATCATCTTCGTATAAACTGGGTTTTAGCCTTCAAGACAGGATTTCCATTTTCCTGTGTATATGTAACAAGTGCAGACTTTCCAAATCTCACATTAACTTTTATTATCACCATTATTATGATTATATTGAAGACTCAACTGGACTACTCTGGAATCAATTTCATACAAATTTTACCTTTCCCCCTCAACTTTTCGGGGCTATAATAGTAGTAGAAATTTATCTCATATTTACCATTCGATTGCAGCTAATGTGTTCAATATGTTTTGCTTACAAGTATCATGGGACGTATTTTTTACTACACCCACATATAGCTAAATTTGATTACTTTTACAAGGGTTCAAATCTTTTTGTATAAAAATGACTGAAGACAAGTCTCAAAGTAGAAAAAGCCTACAGTACAAGTTTTATACATATTTCTTTTCAGATTTGGTCATTTCACGTGCAAGTATGACATGGAATGCTCTTCCCACTAGTCTCAAAATGATTGAGATATATGTGAGCAAATTAAATGAACCCCCTCCCCCTCACAAAAAAAACCCCAACCTACCCGAACAAAACAAAGAAAGGAAAACCTTGGAAAAAACAACAACAAAAAACAAGATTCTGTGATTTTCTAGTAGTTAATGAGAGTTTGTGACATACATGAGAAGCTGCTGTCATACAACGCGCTCCTCATCAGGTGGAGATAGTTGCAAACTCATGGATGCCTGAGCTTCTTGGGAAAGAGGGCTCTCGTCTGCTATAGAGATGTCCAAGTCTTCTGTAGCTGTTGGAAAAGCTGCCTCTGTCTCCCCTGATGGAATAGCTTCAGGCACATCTAGTATCCCTTCCTCTGTGGCCTCATGTCAATTGATGCTGAGTTCAACGTCTATAAACTGTTTCAGTCGCTCTAGATATTGTCCATATAATTCAACGTCATTATGGCCGGCACCAACAACCCAAAGGGGCTCCACTGTGCGAGGGCAACGATCATAAATTTGTAGTCCGTGTGAAAAATCTATCACTTCGTCATCCGTGCCATGAATCACCAAAACAGGGATGTAATCTTGGGCACCTTGTCAATACTGCGAAAATAAAGAAAAGGCACAAAATGTAATGAAAAAATAAAAGAAAATCTATGTCTGACAAGAAGAAAAGTTTGAAATGTCTCAAACAATTTTAAAAGAAAAAGAAAAGGATTGATTAAACTTGTTTTAAAAGCGTTGGGAAAAAAGACAATTCAGAAAACTTTCACGTTAAAAATTTGAATAATAAATTAATAAAAAAGGTAAAAAGAACAAAACAACCCCCCCCCCAACATCTTGTTTAAAAAATATTTAACAATGATGATATTTGAACGTGTCCTTCATTCAATGTCATATAAAACCATAACATGGAGAGAGAGAGAGAGAGAGAGAGAGAGAGAGAGAGAGAGAGAGAGAGAGAGAGAGAGAGAGAGAGAGAGAGAGAGAGAGACAGACAGACAGACAGACAGACAGAGACAAAGAGAGAGAAAGAGAGCTTCTTTGCTCATTTTCCAATTCATGCCAGTTAAAAGTATACATATTGAATAAGCTGTGAAACAGCTGATAAGAAAAAGCTTCAAGGGATTGTGATAGATTTTTAGATATAATTACGAAAGGTAAATCTGTTATTATACTGCACAATGCTTTTATGATGCAGAATTAATTAATGCAAGGTAGATTTATAACTCTATCGAGTTTCATGTTTAGAAATAGGCCAATCTTGGACGTACCACAAATCTGGGATGCGAAAGTAAGTGCTTTGTATACCACAAGTAAACCGTGATAAAAATAAATATCAAACCCTAGAAATAAATGAATGAAGGAAAGAATAAAACCATTTCTTTCTCGAAAATCTATAAAAAAAGATTTTATCACACTCCCTAAAGGCTACCCCCTTACCCAAATACTAACAATCCCCCTCCCCCCCTTCAAATGTTGCACAATGCAATGAAATGTCTTGACACCTGCATGAAAGCAAGCTTGTATTACCCCATTTTGCGGTACATGCACCCACTTCATTAAATTAGAAATATGATCATGATGAAGCAACCGAAAGTCAGAAGCTCTCGAATCAGTGGGCCGTCCCAATCTGGATATAATATATATGTAAAACATCCCATCGTCAGTGACATTTGAACTGCTCATGGTCAAATAAAACCCCAATTCTGTTCTTTCTGTCAGATGTCCCTTGGACTCTATAGAAATCTTTCCAAAAAAGGCTAATAATGGGGAGAAAGAGGGAGGGTGAGAGGGAGCGAGTATCATTATATATATCATATATATAATATATTATAAATTGATTTTAAAAATATTCATTTAAAAGTACACTTCTGAAAAGGAAAAGTAGTGCCAGGGGTGAAAACAAAAGCAAACAGTGCTATCACAGTCACAGGATTAGCAAGGCATCAAATCAAACCTTATAAATTCAATTAATGGCTATCACTATTCGTCATTAGTGACCGATGGGCCTCGCCACTATCTGTCATTAACTCATAGACTACCATTGTGACACAGGTGTGATCAAGCTACACTTACGCTTTAGTACAATTATTGCACATTGTGCGATCTTAACATTGCCTGGCCACAACTATAGAAAGATCGTGTACATACAACGCGATTGTGGTGGAGTATAATTGCTAGGATTATTATTCTACTTCCGATTCCTACCAGAACGAGCTCTCTATGGTGAACGGTTGATTTTTTAGTGAATTCATTACTACTGGCAGTGTAAGCCTTCAACAACTCATTTTCTTTGTAAACTTACAACATAACTACTAACACTACAGTAGTGACCACCTAAATGCCCCTGCATGTTTCACCTAGAAATGCTAATGCTTGCAATCTCAGTGAAGTGAAACCAATTCATTTCTACATAAATTACCGGTTTCAAAACTAAAATTTTCGACTAAACGTCCGATCTCAACAGCAATTGCAGGTATCAATTCTCCAAATATCATCAAACATGTCCACAATTGATTAAAAATCCTTTCTTTCTTTATCAGTTCCCAATTTACCGTTCGGTGTATGGGTTCAGATGTCCGAGATGATCTTTCTTCAGGATGCCCTGTCCTGGCATTTCCTGTTTCCTTCCAAAAAAAGTTCAATTTCTATGCTTTAATGGCTCTTTTATATCTTCTTCCCACTTTCTCCGAAGTCTGCCTTTTGGCGTTTTACCTTGGATTTTAGCATTGTATATACTGATTTAGCTATTCTATTGTCATTCATTCTGTTTACATGCCCAAAATCTCATTGATTCGTGTCTCTATCTTAGTTTTTATGCCATCTGCTTTGGTTTGATCTCTTATTGTTGTGTTTTAATTTTGTCTCTTTTAGTTTTCCCTACTATTCTTCTTAGATTTTCATTTCAGCTGCCTGTACTCTACCGTATTCTCTACTGTCTAAGGTCCAGGTTTCGCTGCCATAGAGGAGAGTAGGACAATAAACTGTATTGTATACTGCTATTTTGGTTTTTGTTGACAATTCTTGCTTACCTACAAATGCTTTTCCTAGATGGTTATATATCGCTTTTGCCTTTTTGATTCTCTGATTAAAAATCAAAATTCGTACAATATGTAATCCAATCGCTAGTAGGGCTTATAATGCCCGACAACAGTGTGCCATGCATTGTAACCACCCTTCATTACCTATCCATTGCTACTAAAGGATGACCCTGTTTTATAATCTTCTTAACTCCACCCACTGTACATCACAGTATTTTACCCATTGGATCACTGGTTTATCACTGGGCAATAAGAATTGAACAATCACCTGGCATTTTTAATAGACCGGACACGCCACGCGATCAAGAGACAAGGTGTGAACAGTTTTATTGCTCCCCTGTCCCGCATCAGCTGTATCATCCATTGTGCCTTCATTCATGATGAGCAATGGTCAACCTGTCCAAGCTCATCATCACCTCAGAGCTAAACGATTTCCAGTGTCCCTCTCACATTACATTTTTCATAAAACTGATATGACTTTTGTACAATAAACGATCAGGTTATGAGTCTTTATCCTTGTCTGCGCTGTCATATTTTAACACGAGGAATATGAATTTTGGTGACCCCCTCCAAATTGTGACCCCATATCCTTTTGCCTAAATGCCCGTTTTCTCTGCTTCCCAAGCACCTAATATTAAGGTGGTCACTACAGTACTTCAAGTCAGAAACAGCAAAGACCGCAATGTTTTTTTATCAGTTGACCAGCTCATTGTTGTTCATTATCTGACATCTTTTTTTTTTATGATGGAAGCACTGGTGTATTGTGTGAATAGTGTCTCCACCTCAAAAAGATTTTTAGCTTCTCAATTTCACCCTTTCACTCATCCCCACTCAGACAAACTTATGACACATGGCCAATTTGTATTAGTGGCAATACAAAGTTTGATCTCTTATGAACACTTAGAAAATGAAGAGAAAATAATTAATAAAACAGAAAAGTTACAAATTTTTTAACACCCTATTTGTTTGGGTACCCACGCCATAATCTTGTGTCAGACCTTGGGTAGTCTATGAGTTAATTGTGAACGGAGCTCGCCTGGCACTATTTATCATTAATAATGAATGATGGTCCTCAGCATGATCTCAGTCAAATTAGGAATAGCTTTGTATTTTTGTCATGAGACTAATTCATTAATCTAAACATGTAATAAAATGATAATATTGATTAGTGTGGTTATTGTTTGATAATTTCATTATTAAATTTTCCCCCTGGTTTTAACAAATTACAGATGAATCTGGTGGATGGGAACGATTCACGATTCAACATTGTGGCGTGCATGATTTTATTTCTACATGATCTCTCACTTGGCCTTGTGTGTTTATGTGTCTCTCTTTCGTTCTATCTTTCTTTGTTTTGTCCTCTCTCTCTATCTTGTCTGTTACATCTAGATCTTTCTCCTTCTATCTTTCTTGGTCTTGTTTTTTCTCTTTCCCTCTGTCTATCTCTTAGTCATGTGTATCATGTATGTGTATGTGTCTCGCCCTTTGTTTTTCTTCTAGGTCGTGTCACGATTTAATATTTAGGTCTAGATCTATGACGTATATAGTTGTTTTACATAAAGAACGTTTCATAAGTATCTTTTTTTTTTGTTTATATGAAATCCTGATATATGAGTCAAAACTCAAGCCTGTGGCAAATTTGGCGGACATTTTTACATGTGAAGTGGTCAGCTCAGCAATGAATGACGATGAGAACAATAAAATGATGCGCTTACCGCAAGAACCTATACTACGCGTACCAACAAGCACTAAAGGCTCTTTCAATTCATCAATAGTGATTGGCAATACATCCGATATTAATGAAGAATATTTTTGTTTCGTTCTCAGGTGCTCGTCAGTAATGATAAATAGTTACTTGTTCAATTATCTAACCAAGCTAGAAGGCAAAGGATGCGGGTGGGGAAGGAGGAATGTCCCTAATGGGACAGGTCTATTCACATCTTAAAAGTATGACAAATGAATCTAACTTAAGGTTACAAACTTATTTTATAACATTGTGTACTAACCTGGGGAAAGCATCGAAAAACCATGTTCGTTTTGTTTCAGGGAAAGCAACTCTCATTCCAGACATAAGAGGTGAATGCAAGATAACAGCCCCAACCTCATAGCGTGAAGCTAGGTCTATTGTAGGCACTGTACCTATACTCTGACCATACAGAATAATATTTTGAGGACTGATGCCGTATCTTGTCCTCAAGGCTTGCCATGCTGCATCGATATCTGCATAGATGTTCTTTTCTGAAGGTCTGCCTCCACTGGCACCGTATCCCGAATAGTCAAAACTAAATATATTACAATTTATCCGAGACCCAAGACCAATATAAAAGCTGCTCATCTGACCTAAATCAACAGCATTCCCATGGCTAAACAAAATTGTGAACTTGGCATTGGGTGTGCATCTGGCAAACATGCAAACAATACGATTGTTTTTACTGGTTCTAGTGTAGAATACTTCTATATTGTCTAGCTCCTCTGGCTATATTGCCATTCAGCTCTTTCAGTTAAATGCAAGCTGAATCTTGACCCAGTTTCATCTGAAATGAGATCATAAGTTTTCTCTGGGGGCAAGAAAGCCAGCTTCGCTGCTATCCTCGATGGACAGGGGGGACAGCAGAACAGACAACAAAGTTCACTGAATGACAGGCCATTCATTGTTGTCAGTGATGTAGGGAGAACACGACAAATAAAAAATAATAATTATACACAGACAGTTCAATGAGATATAAATGAATGTCGGTGAAATCCCATGGGTGAATAATTGAGGAAATCCTTCACACTTTAACAATATAAAAATGGTAATGAAATTATCAGCTGGACTTCCCTTTCTCTAGACTAACACTGCTCCCATTTACGCCATTGAATGACGTCATCCGGAAATAGAAATGGATGTCATTGAGTCATCAGCATTTATTTTCGAACTCTTTCGCATTACCAGTCGGCTTTTATTGTTTTCATTTTTATTTGAGTTTAAATATTGATAAAATATAGATTCAAAGAAAATTATAGAAAAAAGATGTAGTATTCAATTATATTTCCATAAAGGAATATCTAGGACAATTTTGACACAGGAAGAAATCGAGTAAAATAAAGGCATTCATCCAAAGCGTGAAATGATTACAAGAAAGATGACTGATGACGCACAATACTGTCATTTTCTCCCCTCGGGTTATACCCCTAGAACAATATTCTCTCAAATAAGTTTATGTTGCAGTCAGTAGGATTGATGACGCTCTTCTTGTTTTTCATCACAGGGCCTATATTTATTATAAAACATTAACTGGTTATTAATCAAGTTACTATTTATAGCTGAAAGTGAAAGTATTATCAGGAAGCGATCTCTTTAAGATTATGATACATTTTTAAATATAATATTAATAAGTATTTTACTAATACATGTACATACCATATATTGAATAAAATGTACGGTGCTGTATATAACTAGAACAAAGAACCCCCCCCCCCAGTAATGAAGAAGTTGCAAACACTATTAGGTGTGCAGGTTCCCATTATCATTTGATTGTCACTTGCACTCCTTTTTACCCTAGTACAACAAGGCTGTGGAATAGATTAATGACAGAAGAGAACAACGTAACAGTACCACTGAAGACTTCAAAACAGAAGTCAAGAAAAAACAACATTTGAATCGAAATCGATTAACACGTTTGGAGTTCAATTGAAATATGTACGCTGACAGTGATACTCAAGAATTGAGTTGGTCATTTATTTATGAAAAAGAAGACAATTTAATATTTTCATCAAATACATTATTCTTAAATTATTATTAGTGTTTTATTATTATTATTGCTTTTATCATCTATCATCATCATGATTATCATTATATTTATTTATTATTATTATTATTATTATTATTATTATTATTATTATTATTATTATTATTATTATTATTATTATATATTATTATTGGTATAATTATTATTCTTATTTTATTATCATTATTACTATATTATTAAATGATTATTATTATTATTAATATTATTATTATTATTATTATTATTATTAATATTATTATTATTTTAATATATATTATTATTATTATTATTATTATTATATATAAATATTATTATTATTATTATTATTATTATTATTATTATTATTATATTATAATATTATATATTATATCTAATTATTATTATTATTATTATTATTATTATTATTATTATTATTATTATTATTATTATTATTATTATTATATTATTATCACTGTTGTTATTATGATCATAATTATTATTATTGGTATTATTATTATTGTTATTATTATTATTATTATTATTATTATTATTATTATTATTATTATTATTATTATTATTATTATTATTAATATTATTATTATAATTATTATTATAATTATTATTCATCAAAGGCACAAACATTAGCAACGAAAACTCAACAAAGTGGGAAATCTTGCGCAGCTCAATGTACATTATTTTTACAGTGTGCTCAATTTGGGGATCCATTGAAAGTGTGCTGTCAAGAAAGACTCCAAGACTGTTGGCCAAATTTGAAAATGATATGCTTACATTAGCAACATTAATGAATTTGAGGTCTATCTCTTTGAATTTTGAGTCCGTGAAACAAAACAAAAAACTCAATTGTTTTCTCGTTTAGCTTCAGTTTATTTAATGTCATCCATGATCTGATAGATAGACTATACCTTTCAATGTTCTCTTTGAGTGATTTAAGATGTTCTAGGGATACATATTTGTAAAGCTGGATATCATCTGCTTACAAGTGATAATGGGTGTCATGCTTTCTAATGACCTGACTCAAAGGCAAAGTGAACAAAGTGTATAAAATTGGGCCGCAAACAGAACCTTGGGGGACATCATACTTTACAGGCAATTTTTCAGAAATATTTCCATTGACGGAGACAGATAGGGTTCTACCTGTAAGATAGGATTCAAACCAATGCACGACAGTGCCTGTAATGCCAAATTTGACTGACAATTGATCTAACAAAATAGCATGATCGACTGTGTCAAAGGCAGCAGACAAATACAAGAGTGTGAGAACAGCAATTTTCCCATTATCACATGAAACAAATATATCATTGAAAATTTTCAACCGAAATGCTGACTGAAATGTGTCGATGAGGTTGTTCAGACGTAAATGCTCTTTCAGTTGCACGAGTACTGCTTTTGCTAAAATTTTAGAATTGAAAGGAAGATTAGACACAGGCCGGTAATTTTTCAATTCTTCTAGGTCAAGTTTTCGTTTTTTGAGAAGTGGAGTTACAATAGCCAATTTGACGCACTCAGGGACATCGCCTGTCTTAAGAAAATACTTAATTATGTCTGTAATGAATGGAGTTATGCGGTCGAAACATTCCAACAGAAGATTTGTGGGAATCGGGTCAAGGGGACATGATTTTTGTGGGAATGACAGAATCAAACTGTGAGGCTTCTGAGACAGATATATCTCTAAAACTAATAAAAAGAGAGCGATCATAATTTTGCGTTAATGGCTCAATATCAGAATCAAAAGAGTCCTCGTCATGGTGGTCTAAATCGTGTCTAATTTTAGAGACTTTATCTATAAAGAATTGGCCAAAACACTGGGTGATTTCTTCAGGTGAAAACTTTGTGGGAAGAGGTGACACATTGGAGATTCCGTTCAATTCGTCCGAAAAGGAAAAAAAAAGGACCTTGGTACTTTTACATTTAGTGATTTTCTCTTCCAGGCAGTTTCTTTTTTCAGTGACTTTTATTTCTTTCAACCGATTGACACTGTCTTGGTAGGTCTTCCGATCAGCGTTTTGATTTTCGCCACCGTCTTTCAGCAGCACGTCGACATTGCTTAGCTGTTAGTACTCTGTTTTTGAGCCATGGCACCGATGGTCTTTCATTGACCCACCTTTTCCTGAGAGGCGCATGCTTGTCTAAGGCATTTTTCAGAACATCATTGGATAGTTCAGTTTGAATCTACATTTTGCATGTCGCTCAATTCAAAAAGATTGTCCTGGATTGTTTGAGAGGATTTATGGGTGTCGATGTCTTTGATATTTCTAGAGACCATCGATTTCATCTGGGTATATGATTTCGGTGTGCGGAAGGTGATGACGAAATGGCAGGACTTGAATGGGCGGTCGGACAGTATTATGTCTTTGACTTCAACGTCCGAGATGGCGGTCCGGTTATTTGTCAGGACCCAGTGGAGCGTATGTCCAAGTGAGTGTGTTGGTGGGTCGATGATTTGGTGTACTTGGTGATTGGCGAGTAAGGTTGTCATATGTCCTGTGTTAGCGTCGTTTCGTTCGTCAAAGTGGATATTAAAGTTGCCAAGATGGACGAAGCGATTTGATGCCGTTGTGGTGTTGTCGAGAGGTCGGCGTACTCTTCTGAAAACAATTTATGTGTTATTTTATTGGATGTGAAAGGAGGGGGGGGGGGGGGGTGATAAATATACACAAAAGTTGTATTAAACGCGACCACTTTTAAAATTTCAAAAGAACTCTTTTCTGTATTTCAGGCATATCAAATTGTGTCATATCTGGACCTGTTGTTTTTGTCTTTTTTGTGTGTTTGTTTTGCTTTTTTGAGTTTTAGCCTTTTCGTTGTACGGAGAAGGTAATGGTCGCTTCCTGTATCTGCCGATCAACACATTTTTGTATCCTCTACACATGTTTCGATTTGTCTGTTGATCAGTGTGCAGTTAATGTTTGTTTTTTTTTTGTCGTGTTCTTTGGTGATGGGGGAACAGTATAATGACTAATTGGTTACAGTCGCAGAAATCGTAAAATCGTTCTCCATCATTGTCCTTTTTACCGATTTCATGTGCTCCCATGACCATCTCATAGTTTTCAATTTCTTCACCTACTTTGGCATTCATATTTCCAATAACAACCAACATATCATGCTTTGGTACTTTGTCAATTAAGTCTTGCTGTAAAATGCATCTTCATACTGGTCATCAGCTGCTTCCGTTGGTTTATGTGCGTGAACTTTTGTCATCGTTATGTGTGGCTAAAATAGAACTGCTATTAGAATTGCGCTTTGATGATTCTCTCATTGATTTGTGTCCAATCTATCGGGGCTTTTCCAACTTCTTAGGACAACATGACTCCTACTCTTTCTCTGTGTGTGTTATCCTTTCTTCCTGATTATATTATCGTCTCCCCCATTCACTATTTGAATCTTTCTTTGCCCTGTCGAGTGTACCCCACTCACACCCATAACGTCAATGTTCGAATTCCTTAGCTTCGTTAAAATTCTTATACTTTTTTTTTAGAAGGAAGTGGATTCGTGTCTCGACAGGTTGAACACTTTAGTCGAGTATTTATTTTACTAAAAATACACTCTGATCGACATCTAGTCCCACCAGGGACGGACGATAAAAGACACCCCATGTGCAGATCACAAATAATTTGTATAGGTTAAGGGGGGAGGTGGGGAGATTGGCGAGTTTGGGACTCAAAATCTTGATCACCTTAGTCTAGATGTGGGTAAAATCACACAAAATTGAAAACGTATTTCTTTTATCCTTCACGGCGACAGCGTAATTATAGAAACTGAGCTTTTTAAACTCCTAAAGTCGTAAAAGGAGAAAAAGGGAATAGGAGACAATATTGATTCGGCATCCAAATAAACTAGGGTTCGCATAGTCCTTAAGCGCCTTGTAAAGCTGATCAGGATATGCTATGATAATCTGATTGGTGACTATTTTTGTGGGATCGGAAAGTTTTCCCATTTCATCCAATCAGAATGCTAGAATATAAGGTGCCTTGTATAGTACTTGTAAGGGAACGCTACCTCCAGGGGATGCATGAGGAGATGAAGTGATATCTCCCGTAATCCAAGCTCAATCAAAAGACAATAAGGAAACGTGTTCTCATTGTGTATATGTCCCCAGACCTTAAATAGGCTGCCTGGCAAGATATCATCCACCACTCAATTTATGCATTCGTTGCTCGCTATCTTTGTGAGGACTGAAAACAGAGATCTCAAGCTTTGAAACCTTATCGAAAACTGAGAATGCAGTTATGTCAAGACTGCCCAAAATGAGATCCAGCCTCAAAAATGTCGACTGTTTCATCCATGCCAATCACTAAATGCGCAGAAATCGAATTCGACGATTCCTTTTCCTTGTCTCGTCTTATATGGGGATTCACATTTTGCCTCACGTCCTCATTCTTCACTAGCTGAAACTGGTTTTAGACCCTGGCGTGACTTTGTTGTTGTTTTTTAAATTTTATCAAGGCTGTTCAGAAATCATGTACATGTATATTATTGTATTGCTGTTTATCAATGTCCATAAAACGTAAAGGCTTGATCAGAGGCCAAATCATTCTGGGCATGGGAAGGGGAAGACTGTTTGGTTCCACTGTCCAAACCCCATTCCCCCCCCCCCCCACCCCCCCCCTACACCAAACAAAAGAAAGAAAAATAATACACCAACAAAGATAAACAAAACCCGCGAGACAAAAAAAAAAAAGGATGACGACACGAAGACGTGTTTATGAAGCACAGGACTAAATCCAGTAAGTTTCACCCTACTTTCATTCTAGCTGTATGGCATCGGTTGCCTAGTGGCTAAGTTGCCGGACATAGAATCATGATGTTCTGGGTTCGAATCATATCAATTCTAGGTCCGACGTTGTTTTCCTTGTGAAAGACAATTATCCCGTATTTTCCTCACTCGAATCAGATGTAAATGGGTGCCAACAACAACCTAGAAATTAAAACCTGCAACAAACTGGCGTCTTGTTCGGGGTTGATTACTATCGTCTGTTCTGTTCACGCCATAAAAAAAAGCAGGATAAGCTCCGGCTCTAGGGATTGCAAGGGCTTTGAAGGAACTTGAACTTATTTCATCCTAGTTGTTTCGAAATTTCTATTTATCTCTGGCTTTCGATAATGACGACAAAAAGACAGCAACATAATACGAGTTATTTTGATCAACGTGGAGACAAGTGTAAACAACAGCAACGGCAACACAATCACAACGATGTTGACAGCTCGTGTCACAGGTCCACAGTAAACCCCAACATAATACGAAGTTGTTTCTGATCAACGTGGAGACAAGTGTAAACAACAGCAACGGCAACACAATCACAGCGATGTTGACAGCTCGTGTCACGGGTCCACGATAAACCCCAACATATGCAGTTATTTTGATCAACGTGGAGACAAGTGTAAACAACAGCAACGGCAACACAATCACAGCGATGTTGACAGCTCGTGTCACAGGTCCACGATAACCCAACATAATACGAGTTATTTTGATCAACGTGGAGACAAGTGTAAACAACAGCAACGGCAACACAATCACAGCGATGTTGACAGCTCGTGTCACAGGTCCACGATAAACCCCAACATAATACGAGTTATTTTGATCCAACTTTGTGAGACAAGTGTAAACAACAGCAACAGCAACACAATCACAGCAGTTTTGACGACCGTGTCACAGGTCCACGATAAACCCCAACATAATAAGAGTTATTTTGATCAACGTGGAGACAAGTGTAAGCAAACAACAGCAACGGCAACACAATCACAGCGATGTTGACAGCTCGTGTCACAGGTCCACGATAAACCCATAAATGACGACAGGCGCCTGCTTTTGATGTATGACCTTCAGTCATTGAGTTTGTTACAGGAAAAGGAATATTACTTAATTTCAACTTCATTTATATGTGCGCAAAGTGTTGTTATTTGCACACGGGACCTCCTTTTTATCGTCTGTCTCCGATAAAGTAGGTGTCGATCCAACCTACCTGGATCGGGGGGAGTGTGGGAGCTAGTTTTTGATCGAAAGAACTCGAGAATTTGTTTCATACGTAGGCGGGGTTCAAGCTCACTGCCTTTTGGTTGAGAGGTGGACAACTTGCCTTTGGACTACTGAGACCCAACCCGGGAATTGAAAGAATGGATGCCATCTATTTGACTTGAACAAGCGGATACTGAAACTGATGGGCGAATACTTGACCAAAATATCGATTGACGCATTGTAAACGTCGATGGCTGGCCAGAATAATTATAATCTGCCATGGTGGGTGTTTTGAAACTCAAGGGATACCTTAGTAGCTACTGGCAGCTGACCATAATGGTGATATTTGTGATCTCCAGGACAACGGAAAAGTGAGAGAAAGCACGTCTTTTCTTGCCACATTGTCCATTAAGAGTCGATCTAAGGTCATTGTCCTCTTTTGGTGTCTCATTGCAACCGCTCCGTATCCCCATCAGATACATCGTCAACCATTCATTTCTTTCTGATGTCGTTTACCAATTTGCTTTTCCATTGGTTTGCTCAGTCTCATCGGTTGCGTTTTTCCCCAGTGCAAATAGTAAATCAAGTATAATGGTCTGCCAATAATCTGTTCTTATGAGGTATACCCGTAGGTCCAGCAAAAGTTCCCATACATTGTATATACGTACATGGATATCAACATATCAATATTCATATGCCATATCTTTCCACTTGATCTTTTCTTTTCTTTTTATTTCGTAGTAGTTTCATTCGATCGTTTTGCTGCTGTTGCTGTTGCTGCTGCTGCTGCTGCTACTGCTGCTGCTGCTGCTGCTACTACTACTACTACTACTACTACTATTACAACTACTACTACTACTACTACTACTACTACCACTACTACTGCTACTACTACTGTACTACTGTTGCTAATACTGCTGCTATTACTACTACTACTGCTGCTGCTGCTACTACTACTACTACTACTACTACTACTACTACTGCTGCTGCTACTGCTGCTATTATTAATGCTGCTGCTACTACTGCTGGTGCTGCTACTATCGTTGTTGCTACTGCTGCTACTACTACTACTACTGCTGCTGCTGCTGCTGCTGCTGCTGCTGCTGCTGCTGCTGCTGCTGCTGCTGCTGCTACTGCTGTTGCTGCTGCTGCTACTACTGCTGCTGCTGCTGCAGCTGCTGCTGCTGCTGCTGTTGCTGCTGCTGCTGCTGCTGCTGCTGCTGCTGCTGCTGCTGACTGCTGCTGCTGCTGCTGCTGCTTGAAAAAATCCTTGCTGCGCAGGTTCGAACCCGCGACCTCTGCATCGGCACCCATCGCCTAAATGAAAGCCCCGTGAGACAAAGACGAGACTAAATACGCTCCCTAGACAGAAAAAAATCCTGGCCACCATGGGGTTGAACTCGCGACCTCTGCATCGGCACCCATCGCCTCCCAATGAAAAGCAAGCGTGATACCAACCGAGCTAACTACGCTCCTGACAGAAAAAAACCTGGCCTGTAAGGATTGAACTGCGACTCTGTAAACTTACATCGCCTCCCAATGAAAAAGAAAGCGGGCTACCAATAAGACCAGCTTCTGCTCTTGAGACTCGTTCAAAAAAGCAGGCTCTTTTCACATTTATTACATCTGGCATTTTGCGTATTAGTAGTGTTCTCATCAACACCATCCTCATCATCATCCTCATCATCATCCCCATCATCATCATCATCATCATCATCATCACCGTCACCATCATCATCGTCATCATCATCATCGTCATCGTCCATCATCACCATCACTATCATCATCATCATCATCGTCAGCAGCAGCAGCAGCAGCAGCAGCAGCAGCAACAGCAGCATCATCGTCATCGTCATCGCCATCATCATAGTCATCATCATCATCGTCATCATCGTCATCGTCCTTCATCGTCATCATCGTCATCGTTGACATCAACGTCATCATTATCGTCATCAACGTCATCGTCATCGTCATCGCCATCATCATGTTCGTCGTCATCACCATCATCGTTATCGTCATAATCATCATTATCGTCATTGTCATCATCATCATCATCATCGTCATCACCACCAATACCACCAATCACCATCACCGTCATTATCATCAACATTATCGCCATCAGCATCATCATCATCATCGTCATCATCATCATCACCACCCCAATCACCATCACCATCATCATCATCATCATCATCATCATCACCATCATCATCATCATCACCGTCACCGTCATCACCATCACCATCACACTCACCACCATCACCATCACCATCATCATCATCACCATCATCATCATCAGCATCACCGTCACCGTCATCACCATCACCATCACACTCACCACCATCACCATTACCACCATCATCATCATCATCATCATCGTCATCATCATCATCATCATCATCATCATCATCATCATCATCATCATCACCGTCACCGTCATCACCATCACCATCACACTCACCACCATCACCATCACCATCATCATTATCATCGTCATCAACGATAAAAGTAAAGAAACCCCCCCCCCCCCCAGCAACAATCACCCATCATGCCGACTGGCCATTGAGCATCACCGTAGCGTGATTAACCGCCGATATAAAAGAGTGAGTGTAGAGATGAAATCAAGCGTAAGTAAACATCCGATGTTCAGCAAATGACGGTGGGTGGAATAATCAGGATAAGGAAGTCTTCATGACAATTTCATAGAACGAGCGCTGACTCATGCAGCTTTCATGACTCGTGTGCCGTTGGAAAGTTGCTCATCGCTACATTATTTCTGTCTCACTTCTTCACGTGGATGAAGATTGATATCTTATGGGGAGGCGGTAGGAGTGGGTGAGGTCTGACATTTGGAATCGAATCGATATTGAATTCTATCAATTTTGATTTTGAATAAACGTTGATTTATAACCGTTCTATTTATATTTTAAGTTTAACCTTAATAATTTTGTTATTCAAGGCAAATAAAGGTATCAAAAATTCAGTCGTGAATAGATAGCTCGTGTTGTAATAACGGAATCGATTACAAAATTCGCCTTCACATAATGGCGTGGAAGCAATTCTTTGAATCGATTCTTGCTCACTCTCTGTAGTCAAGATAGGCATGCGATGGGCATAACAATATCCTGTACGTTACGCCCATGAAGAGTTGTGGGTGTGACGGTGGGAAGAGAGAGA
>JAXRKP010001645.1:0-2500 GCA_037039925.1 Doris montereyensis
CAGTAGTATGCATGCTGACAGCACTACATCTGATGAACATTATGAGGCGGAGAAGTAGCCACCAAGGGCAATTTTAACATTGTTTTACACGGGTGTCAAAATTGTTTTGGAGCGTTCACTTGTAACTGAACGGATAGGCTCAATTAAACGCGCACCAAAATGTCATCATAATAAGCTGTGCGCAAAAGGTGTGAACGAGTGATGGTAAAAGCGTTTCACCTTTTGAGAAGGTCACTGATATGAAGGGAGTATTCATACAGGCATCTTATTACCTGCAGTCTTTGGCCATGCCTCCAAAAACATGAGTAAGGCACACCAGGCATCGTGCGTTATGCATGCATATACATGTTCCGTCGCTTCCACGGAAAGAACAACAAATCTAATCAGCAACAGTCTTCAAACGAATGCTATAAATAGATGGCGTCGGAACTACAACCTCTAAACTGGAATGAAACCTACCTGAGAGAGAGAGAGAGAGAGAGAGAGAGAGAGAGAGAGAGAGAGAGAGAGAGAGAGAGAGAGAGAGACAGACAGACAGACAGACGAGACAGACAGACAGACAGACAGACAGACAGACAAGACAGACAGACAGACAGACAGACAGACTCGTTTCCACATTTTCATACATGAAGGTGTATTTAATGACAATGAAGAGCTAGTTTAAACAGTTTATGAAAATTACACTGGTTGGTTCTTTATTATACGAAGCCATTCGAGGCTTCATTATACATTGACAAGAAAGATTGTTGGTTAGTTTACCGTCACAATAATATGTCCAAGCCATAACGATGTACAAGAGTAATAAACGACAAGTGAGAGCTCCACCAAAGAAGACAAAACAAACTCGTGACATTTTGTCAGACTTTCGATTTGACTTGAATTTACCCACATCCACTCTAAGATGGGTCTCGGGGTGTTTGGATAGCATCATTGTAATTTTGCCCAGACTGCCCAGTAAACAGCCAAGGGATCATTAACGTGCACAGAGTTGTGTGATCTTCACACGGACCTCCTTTTTTATCGTTCGTCTCCGATGGCAATTTACCTACCTTGCCCACGCGGGGTGGGTCTTACTCGGGAAAAAAGCAACCAAAAAACTCGAGAAAATTGTTCATCCTGGCGGGCACGAACCCACAACCTTTTGATTGAGAGGCCGACACCTTGTATCTCTGAACCACCGAGCCTTGTTTGTCAGACAACAAACGAAGTGTGTTATAAAGAGAAGTGAATAAAAGACCACAAGGAGGGAGGGGGGAGAAATAGTAGAAAAAGAGCGAAAGAAAGCTATTAAAAAGAGTAAAATAAAAGCGCAAGTATGAAAAGAAAACAGATTAGTGTAACAATAGTAAAAAAGGGTAAGGATATGAACAAAGTAAAATATATTTGCTTAGGATGGTGGGTTTTACAAAAACAGATAGGTCTAGATCAGAGGTTCTTGGGTTCGATCGAACCCTAGGCGTTCAGGGAGTCAGTTTCAGGGGTTCGACGGATGTTAAGACACAGACACAGTGTATGCGTTTGTGTCCGTTCCATTGAACTAAACCCCACTGAAGGCTTCAGTGAATGATGGACGTGTGAAATTTGCGGGTTCAGTATTTTCAACAAGATTAAGAACCACCGGTCTAAATGTAGAATGTAATATGGGTAGTGTCTTTTTTCACATTTCTCTAGCATAGCAAAGGGAAAAGCATTTACTACAGACTTAAAGGGGGGGGAGGGGGATCCAACAGCAACAAACAAACAAAAACATAACTCATAATAAAGAAATAGCATAATACGGTCACTGCATGTAGGACGCACATCAACAGGCCAACATACAAGAAATTGAAAAGCTACAAAAGAATGCAGTAGATCTACGTTTGTAACTTAAAACTACATACTATTACACATTTCCATACTACAACGTATTATACAAAATGAATCTTCTTCTCACCTTTTATTACTTACTTATTTTCATATTTTTTATTTCATTCTTGATCTGAACCTTCCATTCTCGCTCATTCTTCACATCCCCTCTACTGCGTTTCTTATCATCACTGTCTTTTTCTTTCTTTCTTCCTCCTTTCTGTTTTTCTTCTGACATCACATTGTGTGATGCTTGAGGTAACTTAGATCTAGACTCTAGATATTTCTCGTTTGTTGTCTGACGAAGGGTTATACTCGAAACGTCACGTGTTTTTCTATCTTTATTAGTGGAGTTGTCACTTATTCTCATATTTCGCCTATACAAAATGAAGTAGATCTATACAAACACAACCATGAAAAAGTTAAGATCGATGGCTGCCTTTGAGAGAACACAGGGCTATGAATAAAGTACGTATCTTTTTTCCTACTCTACTGCAAAGCTAATGACTTCCACATCAGCATCCAATTAGATCTGCATATAACCTTTATTTTTTTTAAAGTAATGAGTTCATGCTGTCTAATTTCTAGCTCTACCTAGGTCTAGTACCGTTCTCAATAAAGATCGACAGTCGTGCGCACTCATTTTCTTTTGCAC
>JAXRKP010001645.1:7500-55000 GCA_037039925.1 Doris montereyensis
CTCTCTCTCTCTCTCTCTCTCTCTCTCTCTGCTCTCTCTCTCCTGTCTCGTCTGTCTGTCTGTCTGTCTGTTCTTCTGTCTCTCTCTCTCTCTCTCTCTCTCTCTCTCTCTCTCTCTCCCCCATCTCTGTATGTCTGTATGTTTCTAGGTCTGTCTCTTTCCCTTCCTCTTTCTCCTCACGTTGTCTCTTCATCTATCTATCTATCTATTTGTCTACTCATATATCTACCTATCTTTCTATATGTATATACTTATAAGATTCTTTCTATTATCTATATGAGTAGACTATATCTCTTTTTCACTCATTTCCTCACTCACCACTCACCCACTCCTAGTATTATAAACATTTTTTTTAAAACTTTTTCTGTCCATTAAGCGCAATATGCCTGCTTTTCTCATCCATTATTCTGTTCGGTCACATTCATCCTTCCTCTAAATTAATGTTTTGCTTCAACAAAAATGTTCTTTTCCAGGCGTCTGAGTGTTGCTGTTTGCATTACACCTTTTCCCCATTCAGTTCATATGTAGATGAATGCGACAGTCAAATGATGGACGCCTCCTGAGTTTTATATTAATACACAGATTGTGGTTCTTTTTTTTCTTTCTCTCTCACTTTGTCATTACATTGTAGTTTGTTTTTTTCATTGCCTTCCTTCCACAATGTTTGTTTATTAATTATTCTCACCTGAGAGAACCAATCATATAATGTATCGTATTAATTTGTTTCCCTCAATAACCCAGTTTGGGTTATGTTTGACTTTTCCGTCAAACGAGAGAGAGAAAGAGAGACAGAGAGAGGAGGAGAGAGAGAGAGAGGGAGAGAGAGAGAGAGAGAGAGAGAGAGAGAGAGAGAGAGAGAGAGAGAGAGAGAGAGAGAGAGAGAGAGAGAGAGAGAGAGAGAGAGAGAGAGAGAGAGAGAGAGAGAGTGATATGTGTGTGTGTGTTTGTGTGTGTTTGTGAGAGAGAGAGAGAGACAGACAGACAGACAGACAAACAGCCATATAGTAGACAGACAGATACAGTCAGACAGACATGTAAAGAGACTCAGAGAGATAGAGAGAGAGAGTATTAACGAGACCAGAGATACAGACAGTATTTGTCAGAGCAGATAGAAGAGAGACAGAGAGAGAGAGAGAGAGAGAGAGAGAGAGAGAGAGAGAGAGTGAGAGAGAGAGAGAGAGAGAGAGAGAGAGAGAGAGAGGGGGGGTAGAGAGAGAGGAGGGAGGGAGAGGGAGAGAGAGTGGAGACGAGAGACAGATAAGACATAGATGGTGACAACCAAGCAAAGTTGCTCATACTGACGTGTAAGATATGAGGTTCATCTCCATATTGTGTTCATAGCAACTGAATCATTCTTGTTGTTTCTGTCGTGTGTTGGCAGACTGTCTATTAGGAGTTGCTACATATTTTTCTTCCATTCTTACATATGTGGTTCATCTTTCTGTTTCCTTTTAATTTACCTTTGAGATCTCCACAAACATCAACTGTGTTGAGTTCATGCCAACCTATTATAACCCAAAGAAAGCATCGTCTCGCACTTTATTTACAGTAGATTTGATGCCTTTTGAAACGTTGGACAGAGAGAGAGAGAGAGAGAGAGAGAGAGAGACAGAGAGAGAGAGAGAGAGAGAGAGAGAGGGAGGGAGGGAGGGAGGGAGGGAGGGAGGGAGGGAGGGAGGGAGGGAGGAGGGAGGGAGAGAGAGAGACAGAGAGAGAGACAGGCACAGGCACAGGCACAGGCGCACAGGCAGACACAGACACAGACACAGGCAGACAGACAGACAGACAGACAGACAGACAGATAATCAGACAGATAGACAGAGAAACAGACTAGACAGATGAGCTAAGAGAAAGATAGATAAAGAAAGAGACAGAGACAGACAGACACAGACAGACAAGACAGACAGACACAGAGAGAGAGAGAGAGAGAGAGAGAGAGAGAGAGAGAGAGAGAGAGAGAGAGAGAGAGAAGAAGAGAGGCGAGAGACAGACAGACAGACAGATAGACAGACAGACAGACCGAGAGACAGGCAGACACAGTGGGGTAAGTAAAAAAAGAAAAGTCAATTAAAAAGTTAGTCAAGAGGTAAAGTGTCTGTCTCTCCAGCAAAGGTTGTGGGTTCGAACCCCGACAACGGTTGGAACAATTTTCTAGATTCTTCGGGCAAATCTACCCCCGTGGTCCATGTAAGTGGATCGATACTTAGTCCCCATCGGAGTCAGATGGTAAAAAAGAGGTCCATATACAGATCACAACACTCAGTGCACGTTAAAGATCCATTGATGTTTATATGGACAGTTCGGCAAAATTAAAGATCCTACCAAAAATCGAGATCACTTTCGTTGTGGAAGTGGGTAAACCGAATCAAAACCAGTCAGCTAAAAAGTAAAAGCGATAAATAAATAAATAGACGAGTAAAACAATTTGAGTAAATAAATAAATAAATAGATAAAGACATTGATAAATAAATAAATAGATAAATAAATAAATAAATACATAATAATATATAAATAAATGAAATAAAGTATATAGGGAGAAGATCAGACCACATATTATATGGGTGTCCATTGTCCCTGACCTAGGCCTGATTAGAGATATTACGATTCACGTCACTGCTGTCCAACCGGGAAGACTTTGCGCACGCTAACACCGCACAGCGCAGCTTTGGAATGAAAAATAATTGATTGACGTCATAGTTGTACTGAATGAGGATACCAACGGTCAAGAAGACCGCTCTGACCCAGTCATGAATACAGGGCATTTGGTCAAACAGGTGCACTAAGCGTACATCATTTTATTGTTATCTATTATTGTACAACTTACGTGGCGTACTGGGGATCACGAGGCCCGAGGTTCGAATCCCAGCAAAGCTATGTCCGACGTTGTATTCCTTGGAAAGGACATTTAACACGCACCCCCTCACTCTGCCCAGGTGCAAATGGGTACAAGCACCAGCTTGGCGGTAACGCCCTGCGTCAGTCTAGCGTCCTGGCCAGGAGGTTATTATTGTCACCTGTCCGCTATAGAATCAAAGATAAGCTCCGGCTCTATGGGCCTTAAGGGCCTTGAAGGAAATATACTTTTATATACAACCTAATCGTATGTGGTGGTGGTGGTGGTGGTGATACTAATAATATAGGCCTATCTTGTATCTGCACTGTCAAGCCACGGTTCAAACTCGTGCCATTGACAATGTATGATGATGCCAAGACGATAACACTAGATGGTAATGGTGACGAGTTTCCGTTCCGACACCTCCGATAATTGCAGATATGCGGTAGTAAAAAATCTAGTTCTTTCGAAATCACGAGGAACGTGGACTCCGAGTTTGTCCCGGTCTCTGTAGCGGAATTGCCCCCCCCCTCCCCCTCCCCATCCCCAGTTATAGCAGAAACTCCTTTCTTGTACCTAACTAAATCGTAATACATTAATGTATTACATGTCTTTCACGGGAACACGATTTCGTCAGGAAAGAAGGATTCAAATAATAGGTTAAATGGTCATGACGTGTAGTTGGATCGTTAAATATAATTATACTAGCTCTACAATATACTTTTGGCGGAGTGGTTAGGCTTCTGGACTCGGGATCACGAGGTCCCGAGTTCGAATCCCTAACAAAGCCAGGTCCGACGTCGTGATCCTTGGAAAAGACTACTCAACACGCATTTTCCCCACTCTACCCAGGTGTAAAATGGGTACAAGCACTAGCTTGGGAGTAACAACCTGCGTCAGACCAGAGTCCTGGCCAGGAGGTGATTATTGTCACCTCTTTCCGTTCATGCTATAGAAACCGGGATACACTCCGGCTCTATGTGCCTTAAAGGCCTTGAAGGAACTTCACTTTCAATATACTTTCGAAGACTGTTTGATAGCAATCGAAGAGTTTACACGTGAATTTCTAGGAGCAGCCATGTAAACAAAAGATAAAAGAAAATGTAATCTACAGCTGATAAACAGACGAACGAAGTTATAATGAAATATTTATTTAGTCATTTCAGTCTTTACATGTACATTTATGGATTGTCTAGACAATGATTGTTTTTTCAAACCTTGTTTTGATTATGAATTAAAATTTAAAGGGAATTTAATTGTGTTCGTATATATGTTATACTGTCTGTACTTTTGTCTATCTCTCGTCTCTCTGTGTCGCATCTCTCACTGTCTCTGTGCCTGTCTGTTTGTCAATATGTCTTCTCTCTGTCTCTCTGTGTGTCTCTGTCTCTCTGTCTCTCTCTGTCTTTCTGTATGTCTCTGTCTCTCTGTCTCTCTCTGTCTCTCTGTGTGTCTCTGTCTCTCTGTGTGTCTCTGTCTTTCTGTGTGTCTCTGTCTCTCTGTCTCTCTGTCTTTCTGTGTGTCTCTGTCTCACTGTCTCTCTCTGTCTCTCTCTCTCTCTCTGTCTCTCTGTGTCGTCATCTCTCACTGTCTCCTGTGTCTGTCTGTTGTCAATATGTCAATTATCGGTCTCCTGTGTCTGGCTCACTGTCTCTAGTATCTGTTTGTCTGGTGGGAGGTTGGTGGCGCTACTGGAGGTTTCTCTATTTCCTCTCCTCCTTCACATATTTTTCAGCTTGCTGTTTCCTCTTACCTTCACCTTGAGATCATACCTTATATTATAGTGGACGGGGGGTAAATTTCAATCAAACAACAAACACACTGTCTGTGTGTGTGGTGTGTGTGTCTTTCTGTCTGTTCTCTCTCTCCTCTTCTCTCTCTCTCTCTCTCTCTCTCTCTCTCTCTCTTCTCTCTCTCTCTCCTCCTCTCCTCTCACTCTCTCTCTCTCCTCTCTCTCTCTCTCCTCTCTCTCTCTCTCTACTCTCTCTCTCATATCTCTCTCTCTCTCTCTCTCTCTCTCTCTCTCCTTCTCTCTCTTCTCTCTCCTTCTATCTCTTTCTCTCTCCCTCTCTCCCTCCTCTCCCCTTTCCCTCTCTCCCTTTCCTCTCTCTCTCTCTCCATATCCCTTCCTCTCTCCTTATCGGTTATTGTCAACCAACCCACCCACTTTTTTTTTTCAAAAGGTATGTAACAATGAACAGAGTGGGAGCACAGCGGCGTTTTTCACGTATGTGTGTATGTGTGTGTAGTGGTTGGGTTTTTTTTCTCGCACTGATATTCTTTTCCTGTTAGTTTGTGAGAGAAATTGTATTCTGTGATGGGGTTGGGGTAGAATCTCTTGCATTTACTTATTATTAAATACATATCACTTTTCTTTCTTTCTTATCAGCTCCATTCTACTCCGATGTATGGGTACACATACATATCACTCTGTTTCGTTTTTTATTGATACCGTACAAACGGATGGGGGGGGGGGGGGGGCTCGATAGGCCGGAGGCCAAGTGTCGGCCTCATCAACAAAAAGGTCTTATGGGTTCAAGCCCTGCCAACAGCTGAACAATTTTCTCAAGGTTTTGTTTTTTTTTTTTTTAGCAAAATCTACTACTTGGTCCTGGTAGGTGGGATCAACACTTAGTCCCATCGGAGACATCGATAGCAACAGATCACAACACTCTGTGCATGTTAAAGATCCTTTGGCTGTTACAGGGCAGCCCGGGGCAAAAACATTTAAATCCAACGAAAAACTCCGAGATCGCTTAGTTGTGGATGTGGGTAAATCTAATCAAATGAAAAATTAACATACCATACGGAGTTACCTGTGACGGTACTCCGAGACAATCGTCTGTGGGTACGTCGAGATTAAAAGATATGGCGTCGATTTATTTTTTATTACTAGTTGGCTTGTTTCGCTTCAGATCCCTGGCACATTGAACAAACAAACAAAATCAACTGCCGGTCCCCACATAATATTAGTTTGAGAAGCACTGCCCGCCATACAACATCTATATGACTCCATAATAAAATAATAATAAATGTCTGTATGATAGCACCTTTCAACCGTCGCTGAAATACTGTGCACAATCAATAAGAAACGAGACGATGGGTCACGGAAAATCACCTGTCTCCATACCTTCAACCTTGATAGACGTAGTGTCTACGGAGAGTAACAAGGAATCGATTTGCATGCCTAATGAACAGATGGAATTGATAAAGCATGTAATAGTATAGAGCTTTGACTTAAGGAATTACAGCTTCACAACTCTGCTGTCACAGCTGGTTCAGAAGGAGGCTTAGATAAAGTTACTGCATTTGAGGGGGGAAAAAGGCTAGTGCATAAATGATAATTGCAGCACAAACTCGATTGAGTTGCGAACATACTAACTACATAACGATGTAAATATAACGGGGAGTAAAATTAAATGTGACAAAGAGGGAGGGAGGAAAGGAGAGATGTAACCTAGAAACAGGAAGACGCAATCATGGCTATTTCATGCCAATTTGACCTGTGATCCTGCCTAGGTCTGACACATGTTACACTTATTTTCAGACAATTTTACATTCATACACTCAGATACTCACCGCCTGACATACACACACACACCCACACACACACGCATATATATATATATATATATATATAATATATATAATATATATATACACACACAAGCGTACGCTCGCACACACCACACACACACACACACCCACACAGGACATATTATAAACTAATGTCATGATTGTATACAAGAAATTCATGTTTACAATAATGTATTAATGTTTAGTCCTCTCGCCACTCTCACAGGTCATACCAGATAAACGGATTACGGTCACAAATATCAAGATATTACAATAGATGATAATTATTATGTGTGGCATCATTCGGATCTATCTGTGTTCACATATCAAAATATTGGCTAGAATAAATATGCATCAATTTCTACTGTATGGGCAAAAATGAGAGTAGTGGAGGCACGTTCGTCTCACTTTTCACGTTCTGAGCCCGTGGCGCCTATTATAGTGTCCAACATAAAATGCCAACTTACAGTTGCGGGATGTCGTCATCATTATAGTACTCGCTTGCTATTGTCGTGGGACCATGGTATATTCAATATCAGTTTCATAATATGCTAACGGTGTAGATCTAGCCCCTAGGGCTGTATTATTATTATTAGTTATTATTATTATTATTATTATGTAGATGTAGATCTGGCTGGGCTATGTAGTTTTTGCCTTTGGGTCCTATAGGAGTAAGAGTAAGAAGCAGGTGTACGAGATATGATTGTGTTCTCACGTTTAACTTCTCACGTTGGACTTTCCATCTACCTCATTGAATGAACGCACCAATAGCCTCTCTACTTTATATTATAAATGCAGTAGTGATCGCTGTAGTATCTTTGTTTAAACCAAACTCCAAACTCTTCGTTTCCGAATTTTTTTATATAGCTTGGAGTTAGTGTTGACTTATTATTATTAATGCCTTATTTCTGTAGATTTTGTATGGAATTAAAACAATTCTCTTTAATTCAATGTCTTTTGACTTTTTTTTTTCTTTTTCTTTATTTATTATAAACTATGAGGTCTTTTTTTTTAATTTTAAATGAACGAAAAAGGTAAACTTTTCATCTTCATTGTTGTATAGAATCTACCATGCTTAATTAATTTGCATTTACATTCCAGTTTTGTTTTAAGTTGCGAACGCTTTTGGGATGTTTTCTTGGCGGGGAGGAAGGGGCGGGGGGAGTGATATATTGTTAGTCACTCACAACGATACTAGCTATGCAAATCGAATTGCTGGAAATTCGCTATACCCATAACGTCCTAGAACTAGCTGTTTTACAATGAATTCGATAGAAAATAGCTCCTTATTATATGTAATATAATTTTCTTTTCTTCTGTTGCCACCACTCGTTAAAAGCCAGATAATGGTTAATAATAGGTTGTTGCTCTTTGGGCAAATGCATGCTACTTTACACTCACGTTTTAACATCGGGTATTTCATTGTGAAGGCGAATGGTAGGTTTTGCATCTGGTAATTATAATTTCCTGCTTTCTTGTCTTGTTTTGGCTCAGTCTAACAAATTATAAATCACTGAAGATACCGCGTATGGTGGATGGGGTAAACTCCAGTGTAATAAATCTCCTTTCATCCAGCACGACATTGATCATGTTTGTTTTCGTTTTATTTTGGTGTTGTTTTGGTGTTTTTACACCGTTGTTTTCTCTTCCCAGAAACTCACTCTTTTAAACGTGTTTGACTTTCCCCATCTTTCACCTTGTCTCCCAGCGTATGCTTATATTAATGCATGCAGTGTTTAGTCCTATTAAAAGGATTAAATTGCAATGGCGGTTTCCATTTACTGAGCACCGATATCATTACCAGTCAGGGAGGGCTGCAGAGTGAAAGCATTTGAGATCTATGAGAATTGCTTCTTGTCTGGTTAAGATTTCAAACGTGGAATTGTAGTGGTCTGTGCGGAAGTGTTAAAGTAGACGAAGGTACACCAACATGCAGAGAGGAGAGGAGGGTGGGAGAGATAGGAGAGGTGAGAGAGAGAGAGAGAGAGAGAGAGAGAGAGAGAGAGAGAGAGAGAGAGAGAGAGAGAAGAGAGGAGAGAGAGGAAGAGGAGGATGAGAGAGAGAGAGGAGGAGAGAGAGAGAGAGGAGAGAGAAAGACAGAAGACAGACAGACAGACAGACAACAGGCAGGTAGCCAAGAACGGATGATTGACCACAGGGGCAGACAGGACAGAGATGCTCAAGAGGGAAGAAGCCAGAAAGAAAATAATAAGAGAGAAAAGAAGAAGAAGAAGAAGAAGAAGAAGAAGAAGAAGAAGAAGAAGAGAGAAGAAGAAGAAGAAGAAGAAGAAGAAGAAGAAGAAGAAGAAGAAGAAGAAGAAGAAGAAGAAGAGGAAGAAGAAGAAGAAGAAGAAGAAGGAGGAAGAAGAAGAAGAAGATGAAGAAGAAGAAGAAGAAGAAGAAGAAGAAGAAGAAGAAGAAGAAGAAGAAGAAGACAAATGAGACGAATATCAAGAAGTGAAATAGGAAGATGTGGTGGTGGGGATGCAGGATAACATCAATGGATGAAAATAGTATTGGAGTGTTGTCGCTATAGCTCAGAGGAGGTCTGATGTAGCACGTCACTTTTGTTATGTTGGGGGGGGGTACGGTTCTGTAGTCATTGTTGTCGTGTTTCTGATATTTGTGTTGTCCGTTGTTCCCGTGGGCGGATTGTAGGGAGAGAGAGAGAGAGAGAGAGAGAGAGAGAGAGAGAGAGAGAGAGAGAGAGAGAGAGAGAGAGAGAGAGAGAGAGAGAGAGAGAGAGAGAGAGAGAGAGAGAGAGAGAGAGAGAGAGAGAGAGAGAGAGAGAGAGAAAGAGAGAGAGAGAGAGAGAGAGAGAGAGAGAGAGAGAGAGAGAGAGAGAGAGAGAGAGAGAGAGGGGGGAGGGAGGGAAGGAGAGGGAAGATACAGACAGACAAGCAGACAGAGAGGGAGAGGGAGAGAGAGAGACAGACAGACACGCAGACAGAGAGAGAGAGAGAGAGAGAGAGAGAGAGAGAGAGAGAGAGAGAGAGAGAGAGAGAGAGAGAGAGAGAGAGAGAGAGAGAGAGAGAGAGAGAGAGAGAGAGAGAGAGTCTTAACTGGCATCCGGGGTTGGTTTGCATCGGGGGGGTGAGGTAGGGATCAATGTAAATATTCGCAGCACATCGCCAGGAATCGAACCTTTTACTTCCGTTTGCTATGGCAGACAGTAGTCATTGGTATTTGAAAAGCATTGTTATCACTGAGAGAATACAAAATTGAAATGGCCAGAACATACCGGCTTATGAGAACGTTGGAATGATCTCTGATTGGTAGATTGATTGAATGGTTTGTTGATTGATTGATTGATTGATTGATGAATTTGTCAGGTCCACTGCACCATAATTGATAAGAGAATTGATTTATAATATATTAGTCATGCTTTCTCTATCCCTCTTTATCTTCTCGCCGTGACTCTGTCTCTGTCTGTCTGTCTGTCTGTGTATCATTCATTCTGTCTCTGTCTGTCTGTCTGTCTGTCTGTCTGTCTGTCTGTCTGTCTCTCTCTCTCTCTCTCTCTTCTCTCTCTCTCTCTCTCTCTCTCTCTCTCTCTCTCTTTCCTCTCTCTCTTCTCTCTCTCTCTCTTCTCTCTCTCTCTCTCTCTCTCTCTCTCTCTCTCTCTCTCTCTCTCTCTCTCTCTCTCTCTCTCTCTCTCTCTCTCACTCTCTCTCTCACTCTCTCTCTCTCTCTCTCTCTCTCTCTCTCTCTCTCTCTCTCTCTCTCTCCTCTCTCTCTCTCTCTTTCTTTCTCCTCCATCCCTCTCCACTTCTCTCTATCTCCATCTCTCTATCTCCCTCCATCTCTCTCTATCTCCTCCATCTCCCCCCCCATCTCCCTCCATCTTCCTCCTACCTCTCTTTTCCCTTTGTCTTTGACGTCAATATTTCTTACAGTCCAGTGAGGGCGGGCTACTGGTAATTCCTACTTCTCTTTTTTCACTCTTTGTACTTACCTTTAAATTTTGCTGTTTCTTCTTAATTCACCCTAAGATCACCGCATTTAGTAAATGTATATCTTGAGTTCAAACTTCCTTTGTGGTTACTGGTTTACGTTTGTTGTCTGTTCATTTCTCAGTTGTTGTGTTGTTTGTCTTTTCACTTTCGAATACATCAGCATACTGTGTTGTACCCGTGTATGTCTGTGATTGGCATACTGTATTCTACCTGTGTATGTCTGTAATTGGCATCATCATAACTGTATTCTACCTGTGTATGTCTGTAATTGCATAATGGGAACTGTATTCTACCTGTGTATGTCTGTAATTGGCATCATGGGTACTGTGTTGTACCTGTGTACGTCTGTAATTGGCATACTGGGTACTGTGTTCTATATATGTATATGTCTGTAATCGGCATACTGTGTTGTATCTATGTATGTCTGTACTTGCATACTGTGTTGTATCTATGTATGTCTGTAATTGCATACTGTGTTGTATCTATGTATGTCTGTAATTACATTCTTGTGTTGTATCTATGTATGTCTGTAATTGGCATACTGTGTTGTATCATGTATGTCTGTAATTGGCATTCTGTGTTGTATCTATGTATGTCTGTAATCGGGATACTGTGTTGTATCTATGTATGTCTGTAATCGGGATACTGTGTTGTATCTATGTATGTCTGTAATTGGCATACTGTGTTGTATCTATGTATGTCTGTAATTGCATACTGTGTTGTATCTATGTATGTCTGTATGTCTGTGTTGTATCTATGTATGTCTGTAATGGCATACTGTGTTGTATCTATGTATGTCTGTAATCTCATGTACTGTGTTGTATCTATGTATGTCTGTAATTGGCATACTGTGTTGTATCTATGTATGTCTGTATTGGCATACTGTGTTGTATCTATGTATGTCTGTAATTGGCATACTGTGTTGTATCTATGTATGTCTGTAATTGACATATCACTGTGTTGTATCTATGTATGTCTGTAATTGGCATACTGTGTTGTATCTTTGTATGTCTGTAATTGGCATACTGTGTTGTATCTATGTATGTCTGTAATTGGCATACTGTGTTGTATCTATGTATGTCTTGTAATTGGCATACTGTGTTGTATCTATTGTGTCTGTAATTGGCATACTGTCTTGTATCTATGTATGTCTGTAATTGCATACTGTGTTGTATCTATGTATGTCTGTAATTTGTATACTGTGTTGTATCTATGTATGTCTGTTATTGGCATACTGTGTTGTATCTATGTATGTCTGTAATTGGTATACTGTGTTGTATATATGTATGTCTGTAATTGGCATACTGTGTTGTATCTATGTATGTCTGTAATTGGCATACTGTGTTGTATCTATGTATGTCTGTAATTGGCATACTGTGTTGTATCTATGTATGTATGTAATTGGCATACTGTGTTGTATCTATGTATGTCTGTAATTGGCATACTGTGTTGTGTCTATGTATGTCTGTAATTGGCATACTGTGTTGTATCTATGTATGTCTGTAATTGGCATAGTGTGTTGTATCTATGTATGTCTGTAATCGGCATACTGTGTTGTATCTATGTATGTCTGTAATTGGCTTTAGTGTTGTTTTTTGTGGGAGGGTGGTTTCAGGACGCTGCAGGTAGGTCTGACTTGGTCCTTTCACTCTTCACTTCTCCTTTAGCCTACTGTTTCTCTAATTCACCCTGAGATAACCACGATGTTCAGCGGGATCAATTTGAATTAAACGAACAAACAAATAATTTGTTTCTGTGTATGCCTGTGGTCTACATACTGTGTTGTTTCTGTGTATGCCTGTGGTCTACATACTGTGTTGTTTCTGTTTATCTCTGTTTGTAATGTATTTTCACATACTGTGTTGTTTCTGTTTACATACTGTGCTGTTACATACTGTGTTGCTTATCTCTGTTTGTAATGTATTTGGTCTACATACTGTGTTGTTTCCGTTTATCTCTGTATGTAATGTATTTGGTCTACATCCTGTGTTGTTTCATGTGTGCCTGTGGTCTACATACTGTGTTGTTTCTATGTGTGCCTGTGGTTTACATACTGTGTTGTTTCTATGTATGCCTGTAGTTACATACTGTGTTGTTTCTATATGCCTGTGGTACATACTGTGTTGTTTCTATGTATGCCTGTGGTCTACATACTGTGTTGTTTCTATGTATGCCTGTGGTCTACATACTTTTTTTTGTTTCTATGTATGCCTGTAGGCTACATACTGTGTTGTTTCTATGTGCCTGTGGTCTACATACTGTGTTGTTACTATGTATGTCTGTGGTCTACATACTGTGTTGTTTCTTGTGCCTTGGTCTACATACTGTGTTATTTCTATGTATACCTGTGGTCTACATACTGTGTTGTTTCTATATGTGCCTGTGGTCTACATACTGTGTTGTTTCTATGTGTATGCCTGTAGTCTACATAATGTTATTTCTATGAATGCCTGTGGTCTACATGCTGTGTTGTCTCTATGTATGCCTGTGGTCTACATACTGTGTTGTTTCTCTGTATGCCTGTGGTCTACATACTGTGCTAGTTTCATGTATGCCTGTGGTCTACATGTCGTGTTGTCTCTATGTATGCCTGTGGTCTACATACTGTGTTCTTTCTATGTATGCCTGTATTATAATGCATTGTTTCTATGTATGCCTGTGGTCTACATGCTGTGTTGTCTCCTATGTATGCCTGTGGTCTACATACTGTGATGTATGTCTGTATGCATGTGGTCTATATACTGTGTTGTTTTTATGTATCCCCGTGGTCTACATCCTTTGTTATTATTTCTGTATGCCTAGTGGTCTACATAATGTGTTGTTTCTAGGTATGCCTGTGGTTCATATATTGTGTTGTTTTATGTTTATGTTTTGGGACGCATACTGCCGCATCTGTGTGTGTGTGTTTGTCAGTCTTTAACCAGCATATTGTGTTGTATATGTGTGCGTGTACATTTGTCTGTCTGTGATTGGCATACTGTGTTGTATATATGTGTGTATGTCTGGTCAGCATACCGTGTTATATATGTGTGTGTGTGTTTGTTGTTCTGTCTGCACACTGTCTTATGTGGGAGTGTATGTCTTTAAGCAGCATACTGTGTTGTAAGTGTGTGTGTGTGTGTGTGTGTGTTCACATCTGTAATTAGTATACTGTGTTGTGTCTGTGTGTGTATGTATAGGTCCGTGATTAGCATACTGTGTTATTTATGTGCGAGTATGTCTAGGTCTGTGATTGGTATTATACTGTATTGTATCTCTGTGTTTGTGTGTGCATGTGTGTAGGTCGTGATCAGCATACTGTGTGGTATATGTGTGTATGTGTATATATAGGTAAAACACTCTTGTTATATTTGTTGTGTGTCTCTCTGATCGGCATACTGTGTTATCTGTGTATGTGTGTGTATGTGTGTATCTGTTATCAGCATTATGTGTTGTATATGTGTCTGTGTCTTTGATCGGCATACTGTTTTATCTTTGTGTGTGTGTATGTCTGTGATAGCATAATGTGCCATATGTGTGTGTGTATGAATGTGTATGTGTCCCTGTCTGTGATCGGCATCATGTTGTATCTGTGTGTGTGTCTGTCTGTGATAGGCATATTGTGTTCTATCTTGTGTGTGTGTGTCTGGAATAAGCATACTGTGTTGTATATGCGTGTGTCTGTGTATGTATGTATATGATCAGCATTCTGTTTTGTATCTGTGTTCTGTGTTTGTGATCGACATGCTGTGGCATATCTGTGTGAGTGTGTGTGTGTATGTTTGTGTGTGTCTGTTGTTTGCATACGGTGTTGTATCTGTGTATGTGTGTGTATGTATGTGATCGGCATACTGTGTTGTATCTTTGTGTGTGTGTATGTCTATGATCGGCATACTTTGTTGTATCTGTGTGTGTGTGTGTGTGTGTGTCTATGTGACCAGCATTATGTGACCAGCACACTGATTTTCATCTGTGTGTGTGTACGTATATGTGTGTGTGTGTGTGTGTGTGTGTGTGCGTACATGTGTATATATGTCTGTGATCTGCATATTCTGTTTTTTCTGTACCTGTGTGTGTGTGTGTGTGTCCGTGATCGACATACTGTGTTTTGCATGTGTATGTCTGTGTATGTGTGTGTTTGTGATCATCATACTGTGTTGTATCTATGCATGTATATGTATGTGATTCACACACTTTGTTGTTTCTCTGTGTATGTGTGTGTGTGTATCTGAACAGCTTACTGTTGTGTATCTGTGTGTGTTTATTTGAGTGTGTGTATATGTTTGTGATCGGCATACTGTTTTGTAGATGTGTAGATGTGTGTGTATATCTCTGACCCACATACCGAGTTGTATGTGTGTGTGTGTGTGTATGTATGTGATCGATAGACTGTACTGTATATGTGTGTATATGAGTGTGTGTATATTTGGTATCGGCATACTGTGACGTATATATGTGTGTGCGTGTATATCTTTGGTTGACATACTGTCTTGTATGTAGTGTTACAGTGTATGTCTGTGATCGACATACTGTGTTGTATGTGTGTGTGTGTGTGTGTGTCGATGCATGTCTTTGATAAGGACACTGTGTTGTATATGTGTAGTGTGTGTCTGTGTGTGTGTCTGTATGTCTGTGATCAGCACACTGTATTGTATATGTGCAGGTGTGTGTGTGTGTGTGTGTGTGTGTTTATGTCTTAGATTAACACACTGTGTTGTATATGTGTATGTGTGTGATCATCACACTGTGTTGTATATGTGTAGTGTGTGTGTGTCTGTGGTAGATACACTGTGTCGAAATATGTATAGGTGTGTGTGTGTGTGTGCATGTGTGTATGTCTGTGATCAGCACACTTTTCTCGTATATGTGTAGGTGAGTGTGTGTCTGGTCGGCGTATTGTGTTGTATGTCCGTGTGTATGTAGGTGTGTGTGCAAATCTGTGATTGGCATACTTGTTTGTATATGTGTGTTTTTGTCTGTGATCAACATACTGTGTTGTATGTGTGTGTGTGTGTGTGTGTGTGTGTGCACGTCTGTGATCGGCATACATTGTTCTGTTTGTGTGTCTTTGTGTTTGACGGAATACTGTGTTGTAATTGTGTGTATGTGTCTGTGATCGGCATACTGTGTTGTATATGTGTGTATGTCCCTGTGATTGGGATAGTGTGCTGTATCTGTGTGTATATGTCCCTGTAATTGGGATAATATGCTGTATCTGTGTGTATATGACCCTGTGATTGGGACAGTGTGCTGTATCTGTGTGTATATGCCCCTGTGATTGCGATAGTGTGCTGTATCTGTATGTCCATGTGATTGGGATAGTGTACTGCATATGTGTATGTCCCTGTGATTGGGATAGTGTGATGTATCTGTGTGTATATTCCCATGTGATTGGGATAGTGTACTGTATCTGTGTATATATGCCTGTGATTGGAATAGTGTGCTGTATTTGTGTGTATGTCCCTGTGATTGGGATACTGTGCTGTATCTGTATGTATGTCCCTGTGATTGGGATAGTGTGATGTATTTGTGTGTATATGTCCCTGTGATTGGGATAGTGTGCTATATCTGTGTATATATGCCTGGATTGGAATAGTGTGCTGTATCTGTGTGTATGTCCCTGTGATTGGGATAGTGTGCTGTATCTGTATGTATGTCCCTGTGATTGGATAGTGTGCTGTATCTGTGTGTATGTCCCTGTGATTGGGATAGTATGCTGCATATGTGTGTATGTCTCTGTGATTGGGATACTGTGTTGTATATGTGTGTATGTGCCTGTGATCGGTATACTCTGTTTTACCTGTGATTGGGATACTGTATTGTATGTGTGTGTGTGTGTGTGTGTGTGTGTGTGTGTGTGTTTCTGTGATCGGCATGTGTTGTATCTGTGTGGGAGTATGTCTGTGATCAACATACTATGTTATATCTGTGTGTATATATGTGATCGGTCTACTATATTGTAGCTGTGTGCGTGTGTGTGTGTGTGTGTGTGTGTTTCTGTGATCGGCATATTGTGTTGTATCTGTGTGTGGGTGTGTGTCTGTGATCGGCATACCCTGTTTATATCTGTGTGTGCATATAACTGATCGGAATACTGTATACATCTGTGTGTGCATATAAGTGATGGGCATACTGTATATATCTGTGTGTGCATATAAGTGATCGGCATACTGTGTTATATCTGTGTGTGCATATAAGTGATCGGCGTACTGTGTTATACCTGTGTGTGCATATAAGTGATCAGCATATTGTGTTATATCTGTGTGTGCATATATAAGTGATCGGCATACTGTGTTATATCTGTGTGTGCATATAAGTGATTGGCATACTATGTTATATCTGTGTGCATATAAGTGATCGGCATACTGTGTTATATCTGTGTGCATATAAGTGATCAGCATACTGTGTTATATCTGTGTGTGCATATAAGTGATCGGCATACTGTGTTATATCTGTGTGTGCATATAAGTGATTGGCATACTATGTTATATCTGTGTGTGCATATAAGTAATCGGAATACTGTATACATCTGTGTGTGCATATAAGTGATGGGCATACTGTATATATCTGTGTGCATATAAGTGATCGGCATACTGTGTTATATCTGTGTGTGCATATAAGTGATCAGCATACTGTGTTATATCTGTGTGTGCATATATAAGTGATCGGCATACTGTGTTATATCTGTGTGCATATAAGTGATCGGCATACTGTGTTATATCTGTGTGTGCATATAAGTGATCAGCATACTGTGTTATATCTGTGTGTGCATATAAGTGATCGGCATACTGTGTTACATCTGTGTGTGCATATAAGTGATCGGCATACTGTGTTATATATGTGTGTGCATGTAAGAGATCGGCATACTGTGTTATATCTGTGTGTGCATATAAGTGATCGGCATACTGTGTTGTGTCTGTGTGTGCATACAAATGATCGCCATACTGTGTTATATCTGTGTGTGCACATAAATGATCGCCATACTGTGTTATATATGTTGTGTGTTTATTTCTTTGATCGGCATACTATATTGTATCTTTGTGTGTGTGTGTGTGTGTGTGTGTGTGTGATCAGCATGCTGTGATGTGTGTATGTGTGTGTGTCTGCCCGTTTATCTGTGATCGACATAATATGTTGTATCTGTACGTATATCAGTTATTGACATATTGTATTGTACATATGTGTATGTGTCTGTGATTGGCATACTTGGTTGTATCTGTGTGTAGGTCAGTTATTGGTATACTGTATTGTATATGTGTGCATGTGTTTGTGATTGGCATACTGTGTTGTGTATGTATGTGTGTGTGTTTGTGTGTGTGTGTGTGTATCTGTGATCGGCATACTATGTCGTGTGTCTCTGATCGGCATACTCTGTTGTATTTTTGTGTGTGTGTGTGTGTGTGTGTGTGTATGTGTGATACGTGATTGGCATGGTATGCTATATATATGTGTGTTTGTAGGTGATCGGCATATTTTGTTGCGTGTGTGTGTATGTGTCTGTCATCAACAAACTGCGTTGTATATCGTTGTATATATGTGTTTGTATATGTGATTGGCATACTGTGTAGTGTGTGTGTGTGTGTGTGTGTATGTGTGTGTGTCCCTGATCAGCACATTCTGTTGTATCTGTATGTGTGTCTACCTGTGTCAATGATCAACATACTGTGTTGAATTTATCTGTGTGTAGTGGGCGGTTGATGGGCGCTACTTGTAGGTCCTACTTCTTTCCTTTCCTGATTTTTCACGTATCTTTCATGTCGCTGTTTCCTCTTAATTCACCATGAGATCACCGCAATGAAGGACGGGGTAAATTTCAAAGAAACAAAAAAATCTCTTGCTGACCATTATACTGTGTTGTATCTAGCTGTGATGTATATATATTGTGTGTGTGTGTGTGTGTGTGTGTTACCGGCATACTGTGTTGTATCTGTGTATGTGTCTATAATCAGTATAATGTGTTGTATCTGTGTCTGTGTGTGTGTCTGTGATCGGCATACTGTGTTGTATCTGTATGGGTGTGTCTGTGATCAGTATGTGTTGTGTGTGTGTGTGTGTGTGTGTCTGTCTGTGATCGGCATACCGTGTAGTATCTGATTGTGGGTCTGTGATTAGCATGCTTTGTTGTATCAGTGTGTGTGTGTGTGTGTGATGTGCATACTGTGTTGTATCAGTGTGTGTGTGTGTGTGTGTTCGGCATAATGTGTTGTATCAGTGTGTGTGCGTCTGTGGTTAGCATACTGTGTTGTATCAATGTGTGTCTGTCATCAGCAGACTCTGTTGTATCAGTGTGTGTGTGTGTGTGTATGTGTATGTGATCAGCAGAGTCTGTTGTATCAGTATGTGTCTGTGCGTGTGTGTGTGTCTGTAATCGGCATACTGTGTTGTGTCAGTGTGTGTCTGTGTGTGTATGTGATCAGCATACTGTGTTGTATCCGTGTGTATATGTGTGTTTGGGATCGGCATACTGTGTTGTATCACTCTGTGTGTGTCTGTCTGTGATCGTCATACTGTGATGAATCAGTGTGTGTCTGTCTGTAATCGGCATACTGTGATGGATCAGTGTATATGTGTGTATGTGTTCAGCATACTGTGGTGTATCAGTGTGTGTCTGTCTGTGATCAGAATGATATGTTGTATCAGTGTGTGTGTGTGTGTGTGATCGGCATATTGTGTTGAATTTGTGTATGTGTGTGTCTATGATCAGCATACTGTGTGATATCAGTGTGTGTGTCTGTGATCAGCCTACTGTCTTGTATCTGTGTGTGTCCGTCATCGGCATATTGCCTTGTAGCAGTGTTTGTGTGTGTCTGGGATTAGCATACTGTGGTGTATCAGTGTGTCTATGCATTTGATCGGCACACTGTGTTATATCTGTGTGTGTGTACACTTGTGATAGGCATACTGTGTTTCATCAATGTGTGTGTGTGTGTGTGTGTGGTCAGCATACTATGTTGTATCAGTGTGTGTGTGTGTGTGTGTGATCTGCATACTGTGTTGTATCTGTGTGTGTGTGTGATCGGCATACTGTGTTGTTTCAGTGTGTGTGTGTGTGATCAGCAAACTGTGTTGTATCTGTGTGCGTGTATGTGAGAGTGTCTGTGATTAGCATACTGTGCTGTATCAGTGTATGTATGTCTGTGAACAGCATGATTTGTTGTATCAGTATGTGTGTGTTAGTAAGTATGTATGTGTTCAGCATACTGTGTTGTGTCAGTGTCTGTGTGTATGTGATCGTCATACTGTGTTGTATCTTTGTGTGTCCCTGATCGGCATACTCTGTTGTTTTGATCGGCATACTGTGTTGTATCAGTGTGTGTCTGAGAACGTATGTGTGTTTATTCAGTTTGTGTGTGTATGTGTGTGTCTGTGATCGGTATTCTGTGTTGTTTTTAAGGGCATAGGCTACTGTGTTGAATAAGTGTCTGGGTCTGTGATCAGCATGATGTGTTGTTTTGATAGGCATGCTGTGTTGTATCAGTGTTTGTGTGTGTGTGTACCTGTGATAGGCATACTGTGTTGTTTTGATCGGCATACTGTGTGTCTGTGTGTGTCTGTGATCGGCATACTGTGTTGTTTTGATTGATTTAGTGCGTGATATCAGTGTGTGTGTCTGCGATCAGCATGATGTGTTGTATCAGTTGGTGTGTGTGTGTGTGTGTGTGTGTGTGTGTGTGTGCGATCGGTGTACTGTGTTGTTTTGATCGGCATACTGTGTTGTATCAGTGTGGGTATGTATGTGATCAGCACACTGTCTTGTACCAGTGTTTTTGTGTCTGTGTTCGGCATACTGTGATCACTGCATATACACGTCAGTGTATGTGTGTGTGTATGTGTGCGTGTTTGTGATCAGCATACAGTGATGTATCAGAGTGTGTGCGTCTGTGTTCGGCATACTCTGTTGTAGGTGTGTGTATGTCAGTGATCGGCAGACTGTGTTTGATTTGTGTGTGTATCTCTTTCTGATGGGCATACTGTGTTGTTTTGATTGGTATTTATGTATATCTGTCATCAGCATACTATGTTGTATATGTGTACATTTTGGGTATATTGTGTTGTATCTGTATTTGTCTGAGATCAGTATACTGTGTATATTGTATATATCTAAGATCCGCATACTGTGTCGTATCTGTATTTGTCTGTGATCAGCATACTGTGGTGTATATTGTATATCTAGGATCCGCATACTATGTTGTATCTGTATGTGTGTGATGGGCATATTGTTTTCTATTTGTGTATGTCTGTGACCGGCATACTGTGTTGCATCTGTGTGTGTGTGTGTGTGTGTGTGTATCTGTACCTGTGATCGGCATACTCTGTTATATCTGTGTATGTCTGTGATCAACATACTGTTTTGTATATGTTTATATGTCTCTGATCGTCATACTGTGTTGTATCTATGTGTGTCTTGAATCTGTATATATGCTTTGTTGTTTCTGTGTTTCTGTGTTTGTATTACTATGTTGTTTCTGTGTGTGGCTGATCGGCATACTTTGTCGTATCTGTGCGGCATACTGTGTTGTATGTCTGTGTATGTATCTCTGATAGGCATACTGTGTTGTATGTCTGTGTATGTATCTCTGATAGGCATACTGTGTTGTATGTCTGTGTATGTATCTCTGATAGGCATACTGTGTTGTATGTCTGTGTATGTATCTCTGATAGGCATACTGTGTTGTATGTCTGTGTATGTGTCTCTGATCGGTATACTGTGTTTTATCTTTGTGTGTGTGTAATCGGCATAATGTGTGTGTGTGTATGTGTGATCGGCATACTGTGTTGAATCAGTGTGTGTGTGTGTGTGTGATCAGCATACTGTGTTGTATCAGTGTGTGTATGTCTGTGATGAACATACTGTGTTTTATCAGTGTGTGTGTATGTGTGTGTGTGATCGGCGTACTTTGTAGTATATGTGTGTATGTGTGTGTGATCGGCATACTGTGTCATAAAGTGTATACGTGTCTCAGATGGACATACTATGTTGTACCTGTATGTGTGAGGGTCTGTGATTGGCATGGTGTGTTGTATATGTGTGTGTGTGTGTATGTGATCAGCATAATGTATTGTATCTGTATGTATATGTGTGTGTGTGTGTATGTGTGTGTGTGTGTGATCGGCATATTGTGTTGAATCAGTGCGTGTGTCTGTGATCGGCATACTGTATTGTATCAGTATGTGTATATCTGTGATGAGCATACTGTGTTTTATCAGCGTGTGTGTGTGTATGTGTCTGTATGTGATCGGCATATTGTGTAGTAATGTGTGTAAGTATCTGATGGACATACTGTGTTGTACCTGTATGTGTGTCTGAGAGTCTGTGATCGGCATGCTGTGTTGTATATGTGTGTGTGTGTGTGTGTGTATCTGTGATCGGCATACTGAGTTGTATCTATATGTATGTGTGTGTGTGTTTGTATGTGTTTACGATCGACATAAAAGACACATACTGCGATCGGCATACTGTGTTGCATATCTGTGTGTCTCTGCGATCGACATACTGTGTTATATCTCTGTGTGTGTGATTGTGTTGTATATGTGTGTTTGTGTCAGCGATCGGCATACTGAGTTGTATATTTGTAAATGTGTTTCTGATCGGTATACTGTATTTGTCTCTGTGTCTGTGTGTGTACGATTGGCATTCCTTGTTAAGTCTGTGTAAATGTGTCTCTGATCGGCATAATATGTTGTATAGTATGTGTGTTTGTGTCTGCGATCGGCATATTGAGTTGTATATGTGTTAATGTATCTCTGATCGACATTTGTCCGTGTGTGTGTGATTCGCATACTTTGTTGTGTCTATGTAAATGTGTCTCTGATGGGCGTACTGTGTTGTACTGTGTTGTTTCTGTGAGTATGCGGCTGTGAACGGCATACTGTGTTGTATATGTGTGTGTATAAGTCTCTGAATGGCATACTGTGTAGTATATGTGTGTGTATGAGTCTCTGATCGGCATACTGTGTAGTATATGTGTGTGTATGAGTCTCTGAACGGCATACTGTGTAGTATATGTGTGTGTATAAGTCTCTGATTGGCATACTGTGTAGTATATGTGTGTGTATAAGTCTCTGATTGGCATACTGTGTAGTATATGTGTGTGTGTATGAGTCTCTGATCGGCATACTGTGTAGTATATGTGTGTGTATAAGTCTCTGATTGGCATACTGTGTAGTATGTGTGTGTGTGTGTGTGAGTCTCTGATCGGCATACCGCGTTGTATTGTAAATGTGTCTCTAATCGGTATACTGCATTGTATCTGTGTAAATGTGTCTCTGATCAACATACTTTGTTGTGTCTGTGTAAGTTTTTCTCTGATCGTCATACTGCATTGTGTCTGTGTAAATGTGTCTCTGATGGGCGTACTGAGTTGTATATGTGTAAATGTATCTCTGATGGGCGTATTGTGTCGTATCTGTGTAAATGTATCTATGATAGGCGTACTGTGTTGTATATGTGTAAATGTATCTCTGATGGGCGTGCTGTGTTGTATATGTGTAAATGTATCTCTGATGGGTGTACTGTGTTTTATATGTGTAAATGCGTCTCTGATAGGCGTACTGTGTTGTATCTGTGTACATGTATCTCTGATGGGCGTACTGTGTTGTATCTGTGTAAAGTGTCTCTGATTGACGTACTGTGTTATATCTGTGTAAATGTGTCTCTGATGGGCGTACTGTGTTGTATCTGTGTAAATATGTCTCTGGTGGACGTACTGTGTTGTACTTGTGTAAATGTGTCTCTGATTGGCGTACTATGTTGTATATGTGTGAATGTATCTCTGATGGGCGTATTGTGTTTAATCTGCCTGTGTATGTCTGTGGTGTCTGTGAGATATATGTGTGTAAATGTGTCTCTGGTGGGCATACTGTGATGTATATGTGTGTAAATGTGTCTATGATGGGCGTACTGTGATGCATATGTGTAAATGTGTCTCTAGTGGGCGTTATGTGTGTATATTTGTAAATGTGTCTCTGTTGGGTGCACTGTGTTGTATGTGTGTAAATGTATCTTTGATAGGCGTACTGTCTTGTATATGTGTAAATGTATCTTTGATAGGCGTACTGTGTTGTATATGTGTAAATGTGTCTCTAGTGGGCGTTCTGTGTGTATATTTGTAAATGTGTCTCTGTTGGGTGCACTGTGTTGTATATGTGTAAATGTATCTCTGATGGGCGTATTGCGATGTATATGTGTAAATGTGTCTCTGATGGGCTTACTGTGTTGTATATGTTTAAATGTGTCTCTGTGGGCGTACTGTGTTGTATATGTGTAAATGTGTCTGGTGGGCGTACTGTATTGTATATGTGTAAATGTCTCTGGTGGGCGTACTGTGGTGTATCTGTGAGTGTGCGGCTTTGTGTGTATGAGTCTGTGATCTGCATACTGTGTTGTATCTGTGTAAATGTATCGCTGATGTGCGTACTGTGTTGTATATGTGTAAATATGTCTCTGGTTTGTGTACTGTGATATATATGTGAGTACTGGCTGTGCGTGTATGAGTCTGTGATCTGCATACTGTGTTGTATCTGTATGTGTGTGTGTGTGTGTGTGTTCGATTGGTATACTATGTTGGTCTGTGTGTGTGGGGGCGGGGGTGTGCGATCGGCATACTGTGATATATCTTTGTTTTTGTGTGTGTCGGGGGGCGGTTGGTAGGTCCTGCTTCTTTCCCCTTCCTTCTTTTACTTAACTTTCATCTTCTTGTTTCCTCTTCATTCACCCGAAGATCGCCGCACATCGTAGGCGGAGTAAAGTTTCAAAGGAACAATCAAACAAGTTTTATGTGTAGTATCTGTGTGTGTGTGTGTGTGTGTGTCTGATTTGACATACTGTATTGTATTGTGCATGTGTGTCTGTGATCTGCATACTGTGTTTTGTCTGTGTTTGTCTTTGATCGACACACTGTGCTATATTGTGTATGTCTGTAATTGGCGTTCCGAGTTATATATGTGTATGTCTGTAATTGACATACTGAGTTGTATATGTGTATGTCTGTAATTGGCATACTGAGATATATATGTGTATGTTTGTAATTGGAATACTGAGATGTATATATGTGTATGTCTGTAATTGGCATAAGTAGTTATATATGTGTATGTCTGTAATTGGCATAAGTAGTTATATATGTGTATGTCTGTAATTGGCAAACTGAGTTTTATATGTGTATGTCTGTAACTGGCATGCTGAGGTATACCTATGTATGTCTGTAATTAGCACTCTGTGCTGTACCTGTTTATGTCTGTAATTGGCATACTGTGCTGTACCTGTGTATGTCTGTAATTGTCATACTGTGCTGTACCTATGTATGTCTGTAATTGGCATACTGAGTTATGTATGTGTATGTCTTTAATTGGCATACTGAGTTGTATCTGTGTATGTCTGTAAATAGCCCACTGTGTTGTAGATGTGTATATCTGTAAATGGCATGCTGTGCTATATTGAGTATGTCTGTAAATAGCTCACTGCGTTGTCTATGTGTATATCTGTAAATGGCATGCCGTGCTATATTGAGTATGTCTATAAATATCACACTGCGTTGTATATGTGTATGTCTGTACAAGACATGCTGTCCTATAGTGTGCATGTGTGTAAAGGACACACTGCGTTGTATGTTTGTATGTCTGTAATTGGTACGCTGTGTTGTACCTATGTATGTCTGTCATTGGCACACTGTGTTGTACCTTTGTATGTTTGTAATTGGCATACTGAGTTGTATCTGTGTATATCTGTAAATGATACTCTGCGTTGTATATGTGTATGTCTGTAAATGGCACACTGCGTTGTATATGTGTACATCTGTAATAGGCACACTGCGTTGTCTCTGTTTATGTCTGTAAATGGCACACTGTGGTGTATCTGTGTACGTCTGTAAATGACACACTGTGTTGTTGTATGTCTGTAAATGGCAGAATGCGTTGTACCTGTGTATGTCTGCAATTGACACAATTTGTTGTATCTGTGTATGTCTGTAATTGGCATACTGAGTTGTACCTGTGTATGTCTGTAATTGGCATACTGAGTTGTACCTGTGTATGTCTGTAATTGGCATACCGAGTTGTATCTATGTATGTCTGTAATTGGCATACCGAGTTGTACCTGCGTATATTTGTAATTGGCATACTAAGTTGTACCTGTGTATGTCTGTAATTGGCACACCGTGTTGCATGCTGTATGTCTGTAACTGGCACTCTGATTTGTACCTGTGTGACATATCTAGTTTCATCTGCGTATACTGTAATTGAATTGACATACTGAGCACACTCTGAGTTGTATGTGTATGTCTGTAATTGGCACTCTGAGTTGTAACTGTGTATGTCTGTAATTGGTATGCTGAGTTGTAACTGTGTATGTCTGTAATTGGCATGCTGAGTTGTAACTGTGTATGTCTGTAATTGGCACACTGAGTTGTAACTGTGTATGTCTGTAGTTGGCACACTGAGTTGTAACTGTGTATGTCTGTAGTTGGCACACTGAGTTGTAACTGTGTATGTCTGTAATTGGCATACTGAGTTGTAACTGTGTATGTCTGTAATTGGCACACTGAGTTGTAACTGTGTATGTCTGTAATTGGCACACTGAGTTGTAACTGTGTATGTCTGTAGTTGGCATACTGAGTTGTAACTGTGTATGTCTGTAATTGGCACACTGAGTTGTAACTGTGTATGTCTGTAATTGGCACACTGTGTTGTAACTGTGTATGTCTGTAATTGGCACACTGAGTTGTAACTGTGTATGTCTGTAATTGGCACTGAGTTGTAACTGTGTATGTCTGTAATTGGCACACTGAGTTGTAACTGTGTATGTCTGTTAATTGGCACACTATGTTGTATGCTGTGTATATCTGTGTATGTCTATGATGTACATTGTTGTAACTGTGTATATCTGTAATTGGCACACTGTGTTGTATTGATGTTGTTGTACTGTGTATATCTATGATTGTATGTATATATCTGTGTATGATTTGCATACTGTGTTGTATATTATGTCTGTGTTATGTCTGTGATTGACACATCGTTTGGTATCTGTGTATAGGGTTGATATATTGTGTTGTATCTGTGTATGTCTGTGATTGGCATACTGTGGTATACTGTGTATGTCTATGATTGGCAATGCTGTGTTGCATCTATATATGTCTATGATTGGCAAACCGTGTTATATCTGTTTATGTTTATGATCAGCATGCTGTGTTATATCTGTGTATGTCTGTGATTGGCATACCGTGTTATATCCGTGTATGTCTGTGATTGGCATACTGTGTTATATCTGTGTATGTCTATGATTGGCATACTGTGTTATATCTGTGTATGTCTACTGATTGGCATACTGTTATATCTGTGTATGTCTATGATTGGCATACTGTGTTATATCTGTGTATGTCTATGATTGGCATACTGTGTTATATCTGTGTATGTCTATGATTGTATGCATACTGTGTTATATCTGTGTATGTCTATGATTGGCATACTGTGTTATATCTGTGTATGTCTATGATTGGCATACTGTGTTATATCTGTGTATGTCTATGATTGGTCTGTGTTATGATTATGATTGGCATACTGTGTTATATCTGTGTATGTCTATGATTTGCATACTGTGTTATATCTGTGTATGTCTATGATTGGCATATTGTGTTATATCTGTGTATGTCTATGATTTGCATATTGTGTTATATCTGTGTATGTCTATGATTTGCATACTGTGTTATATCTGTGTATGTCTATGATTGGCATAGCGTGTTATATCTGTGTATGTCTATGATTGGCATATTGTGTTATATCTGTGTATGTCTATGATTTGCATATTGTGTTATATCTGTGTATGTCTATGATTGGCATATTGTGTTATATCTGTGTATGTCTGTGATTGGCATACCGTGTTATATCGGTGTATGTCTATGATTGGCATATTGTATTTTGTATGTGTATGTCTATGATTGGCATACTGTCTCATATATGTGTATGTGTATTATCAGCATACTGTGTTATATCTGTGTATGTATATGATCAACATACTGTGCTATATCTGTGTATGTCTATACTGTGTTATATCTGTGTATGTATATGATCAACATACTGTGCTATATCTGTGTATGTCTATACTGTGTTATATCTGTGTATGTATATGATCAACATACTGTGCTATATCTGTGTATGTCTATACTGTGTTATATCTGTGTATGTATGTGATTGGCATAATGTGTTACATCTGTGTATGTCTATAATAGGCATACTATATTGCATATGATGTGGTGGGTGTTTGTTGGGTGGTACTGGTAGGTCCTACTTCTTTTTCCTTCACCCTTGCGTATCCTTTCATCTTGCTGTTAATTTATCATGGGATCGCCGCAATTGGTGAGCGGGGTAAATTCAGTTAAACAAGTTTTATATGCGTACGTTTAATTTTGATTTACTGTGGTGTATCTGTGCATGTCTGTGATTGGCTTACATTGTTGTAGATTGGCCTACCATATCGTTTCTCTATATGCGTATGATTGACATTCTGTGTTGTATCTGTGTATGTCTGTGATTGGCTTACAGTATTGTATGATTGGCGTACCATAATGTTTCTCTGTATGCGTATGATTGACATTCTGTGTTGAATATGTGTATGTTTGTGATTGGCTTACAGTGTTGTATGATTGGCGTACCATAATGTTTCTCTATATGCGTATGATTGACATTCTGTGTTGAATATGTGTATGTCTATGATATACATACTTTGTTGCATCTGTTTATGTGTGATTGACGTAGTCTTGTGATTAGTGTTCATTTCATTGCAGTGATTAGAGTTCGATTTCATTGCAGTCATGTGTGATGCATCGAGTTTCTTTCATTGCAGTCATGTGTGATGTGTGTATATCGAGTTTCTTTCATTGCAGTCATGTGTGATGTGTGTGTGTATCGAGTTTTTTCATTGCAGTCATGTGTGATGTGTGTGTATCGAGTTCCTTTCATTGCAGTCATGTGATGTGTGTGTGTGTATCGAGTTCCTTTCATTACAGCATGTGTGATGTATGTGTATGAGTGTTTATTCAGTCAGTTCCTTTCGTTCCTTTCATGTGTGTGTATCGAGTTCCTTTCATTGCAGTCATGTGTGATGTGTGTGTATCGAGTTCTTTTTCATTGCAGTCATGTGTGATGTGTGTGTATCGAGTTCCTTTCATTGCAGCAATGTGTGATGTGTGTGTATCGAGTTCCTTTCATTGCAGTCATGTGTGATGTGTGTGTATCGAGTTCCTTTCATTACAGCAATGTGTGATGTGTGTGTATCGAGTTCCTTTCATTGCAGTCATGTGTGATGTGTGTGTATCGAGTTTCTTTCATTGCAGTCATGTGTGATGTGTGTGTATCGAGTTTCTTTCATTGCAGTCATGTGTGATGTGTGTGTATCGAGTTTCTTTCATTGCAGTCATGTGTGATGTGTGTGTATCGAGTTCCTTTCATTGCAGTCATGTGTGATGTGTGTGTATCGAGTTTCTTTCATTGCAGTCATGTGTGATTGCAGTTTCTTTCATGTGTGATGTGTGTGTATCGAGTTTCTTTCATTACAGCATGTGTGATGTGTGTGTATCGAGTTCTTTCATTGCAGTCATGTGTGATGTGTGTGTATCGAGTTCCTTTCATTGCAGTCATGTGTGATGTGTGTGTATCGAGTTTCTTTCATTGCAGTCATGTGTGATGTGTGTGTATCGAGTTTCTTTCATTGCAGTCATGTGTGATGTGTGTATCGAGTTCCTTTCATTGCAGTCATGTGTGATGTGTGTGTATTCCTTTCATTGCAGTCATATGATGTGTGTGTATCGAGTTTCTTTCATTGCAGTCATGTGTGATGTGTGTGTATCGGTCCTTTCATTGCAGTCATGTGTGATGTGTGTGTTATCGAGTTCCTTTCATTGCAGTCAATGTATGATGTGTGTGTATCGAGTTCTTTCATTGCAGTCATGTGTGATGTGTGTGTGGAGTTCCTTTCATTCGATGTGTGTGTATCCTTTCATTGCAGTTCATTTCATTGTGTGATGTGTGTGTATCGAGTTCCTTTCATTGCAGTCATGTGTGATGTGTGTGTATGGAGTTCCTTTCATTGCAGTCATATGTGATGTGTGTGTGTATCGAGTTCCTTTCATTGCAGTCATATGTGATGTGTGTGTATCGAGTTCCTTTCATTACAGTCAATGTGATGATGTGTGTATCGAGTTCCTTTCATTGCAGTCATGTGATGATGTGTGTGTATCGAGTTCCTTTCATTACAGCATATGTGATGTGTGTGTATCGAGTTTCTTTCATTGCAGTCATATGTGATGTGTGTGTATCGAGTTCCTTTCATTGCAGTCATATGTGATGTGTGTGTATCGAGTTCCTTTCATTGCAGTCATATGTGATGTGTGTGTATCGAGTTCCTTTCATTGCAGTCATATGTGATGTGTGTGTATCGAGTTCCTTTCATTGCAGTCATATGTGATGTGTGTGTATCGAGTTCCTTTCATTGCAGTCATATGTGATGTGTGTATCGAGTTCCTTTCATTGCAGTCATATCGAGTATCGAGTTCCTTTCATTGCAGTCATATGTGATGTGTGTGTATCGAGTTCCTTTCATTGCAGTCATATGTGATGTGTGTGTATCGAGTTCCTTTCATTGCAGTCATATGTGATGTGTTGAATCAAGTTCCTTTCATTGCAGTGATGTGATGTGTGTGTATCGAGTTCCTTTCATTGCAGTCATATGTGATGTGTGTGTATCGAGTTCCTTTCATTGCAGTCATATGTGATGTGTGTGTATCGAGTTCCTTTCATTGCAGTCATATGTGATGTGTGTGTATCGAGTTCCTTTCATTGCAGTCATATGTGATGTGTGTATCGAGTTCCTTTCATTGCAGTCATATGTTCCTTTCATTGCAGTCATATGTGATCGAGTTCCTTTCATTGCAGTCATATGTGATGTGTGTGTATCGAGTTCCTTTCATTGCAGTCATGTGTGTATGTGATGTGTGTGTATCGAGTTCCTTTCATTGCAGTCATATGTGATGTGTGTGTATCGAGTTCCTTTCATTGCAGTCATATGTGATGTGTGTGATCGAGTTCCTTTCATTGCAGTCATATGTGATGTGTGTGTATCGAGTTCCTTTCATTGCAGTCATATGTGATATGTGACGGGCGGTTGGCGGGCGGTGATGGTAGGTCCTATTTCGTTCTTTTTCCTTCTTTCTCTAACTTTCATATTGCTGCTTCCTCTTAATTCACCCTGAGATCACCGCAATGATGGATGGGGTAAATTTCAATAAAACAAAAAATCAAAAAGTGTTGGTTTGTTTTTGTTTTGGTGTTTTGTTTTAGTGAAAATATGCCTCTTTCTGACATGGCCCTTAATTATTTGCCTGTTTTGTATTTTCAGGAGCTGGGGAGTCTGGTAAAAGTACTATCGTCAAGCAAATGAAGTGAGTATTATAGTGTAAAAACATAATAGGCATATACATTGTATAATAAATGTTTACAATGCTACCAAAGACAATGTTTTATCTTTCAGATGGTGTCTCAATACTCATTGTGAAACTATTGTATGATAACTGCGGAATAAAGTAACATAGAAACTGTACTTTTTAATTTTCGTTACATTAATTCTGCCTCAATTCAACTTAATAATATAACTACTTGTCTTCCAGCTTTTTGTAAACTCCATTGCTAGAGACAAGATTTCTTAAAACATTATAATATGGATATGAAAGACTTTGTTAACTCCATTGCTAGAGACAAGATTTCTTAAAACACTGTAATATGGATGTGAAAGGCTTTGTAAACTCCATTGCTAGAGACAAGATTTCTTAAAACACTGTAATAGGGATGTGAAAGGCTTTATAAACTCCATTGCTAGAGACAAGATTTCTTAAAACACTGTAATAGGGATATGAAAGGCTTTGTAAACTCCATTGCTAGAGACAAGATTTCTTAAAACACTGTAATAGGGATATGAAAGGCTTTGTAAACTCCATTGCTAGAGACAAGATTTCTTAAAACACTGTAATAGGGATATGAAAGGCTTTGTAAACTCCATTGCTAGAGACAAGATTTCTTAAAACATTATAATATGGATATGAAAGACTTTGTAAACTCCATTGCTAGAGACAAGATTTCTTAAAACACTGTAATAGGGATGTGAAAGGCTTTGTAAACTCCATTGCTAGAGACAAGATTTCTTAAAACACTGTAATAGGGATGTGAAAGGCTTTGTAAACTCCATTGCTAGAGACAAGATTTCTTAAAACACTGTAATAGGGATATGAAAGGCTTTGTAAACTCCATTGCTAGAGACAAAGATTTCTTAAAACACTGTAATAGGGATATGAAAGGCAAAGAGCACCGTTCCCCCATTTCACGGAGGACTCAGTAGTCCAGAGGCAAAGTGTTGGTCTCTCAACCAAAAGGTAGTGGGTTCGAGCCCTGCCAACAAATAGTTGTAAATTTTCCCCTGGTCAGGTAGGTGGATTGACACCTAGTCCCCTCGGAGGACGATAAAAAGAAGGTCCCGTGTGCAAATGACAACAATCTGTGCACGTTAAACATTCCTTGGCTTCTTTCCTTTCTCTCTGTCTCCCCCCATCCCCTATTATCTCCTGTCGATTATCTAAATCGGTTTTTTCTTGCATGAAATTCTACTTCTGAGATCGAAGCTGAGCTAGAATCACTGTACCCACAACCTCCATATTTCGCGTGTAGATTTTAAATAGCCTGCTTTAGGTTCTTAGCGAATAAACTCCTGGATCAAATCAGTATTTTAATTGATTGAAAAAAAATGTTTTGCCTGCGAACCACGAAGCATTTTATTGTTTTTAGATCTTATCTCTCGATTTCTGGTCATTACAAGAAAAAGCCCGCATAACTTCAATATTGAGTAATTTGTTTACTCTGTAAAAAGCCCGCGTAACTTCAGCATCGAGTAGTAATTTGATCTAATAATCGTACTTGATATCACCTGTAACCGATACCGTGGTTTTTAGTTAACCACAGTCAAAGTTCAAGAGACCCAGCTTTATATTAAAGAGAAATCGTAATCCAACATTATTTGCGGGCATGCTTGTTAATAGTTGAAAAAACTAAGGACAAATGACAAAGATTCAGCATCTGGTTTGGAAATTCGTGTCATTCCTTCCAATTATTCCGTGGGCGATTGGTTGTTGCTACTGGTGGGTCCTACTTTTTTTCCTTTCCATCTTTCACCTATAGAGACATTATCGTTAGTTTTCTCTTTATTTAATCTGAAATCACTGCACTTGGTGGAAACGGCGTACATTTCACTGAAACAACAAACCAACCAACCGAATCCATAGATTCCACTTGATGATCACCTGTTGATTTTGTGTGTGAGTTACCCGCTACTACTTGTACGCATCTCCAAATATCTGCGCCTCGTTTTCGATCAGAGCGGCCATAGTCTGTCCACGCCCTTTGTGGCGTGACGACAGCAATTCGATGGCTGGGTCGATGGAAACGGTTGGAGAGATGAAAAAAAGAAAAGAAAAAAAGAAAAAAAGGAAAAATAGAGGTTGAATAAGGGTAGGGGAGGGGATGGGGAGGGGGAATGTGGTAGAGGAGGGAAAATCCGAAAAGTCACGCTCCTAGATCTAGATCTATATCCCATCCAAAGACGTATGGAAAGAAAAAAACAAGAAAAAAATCCATGAAAGACTAGAAAACTGTTGGCAGTGAACGCCGATGTGATAATGATATTATTTCTCATCAGAATAACATGAATGTTGCCCCCTTCCTATCTTTTCTGTTCATACTCGCCGTTAATTTCTTGGAGCCATCGTCTGGGAGTTGTTCTATTTTGTTTCGTTGTTCTATGTTTAATGTTATGGGGCTGATGAGAATGGGGAGGGTAGATGGAGGTAGAGTTGAAACAGGCAATGATGGAATTAAATGATTTAGTGTCCATCGGTGATTTCATAAAGAGCATCACTAAAGATATTAGGTCTTACAGCTACTTCGTCACGACAGTTTTAGTCCTATCTTCTTCCTTTTTCTCACGCTCTTTTTATCTACCACTCACAACGACGGACATATACATACACAGACACACACACACACGTACACACACACATACACACACACAAACAAGCAGGCATCCACTATGCTCACTTACGTACTCATACTCAAACTGTTGCTAAATTGACAGTTTCAGCTTGGCATTTCTTTTCTTTACTGTTTTTTCTTTTCTTTTTTGTTTCTGCTAGTGCACGATTTTATCGACGTGTTAATTGCACCGTTTGCTTGGTGCAGTACTTTCTGGCTGTGCCAGCACATTTCCAATGATAATGCGCATAACCATAATGATTATTATTATTATATTCCGAGCTTTGTTCTATTGCTTTCAGTTGTTCAGAGTCTGAGTATTATTATTATTGTAATTATTATTATCGCGTTGTAATATCAAGGCTAAATTCAGACTGTAAATAGGGCTCGAGGGGGAATCCATCATTATACAATGTTTATCATACTCGCGACACGATCAATGTTTTAAACGATACTTTGACAACGAAATCAGTTTTTGACGATATGAAGGTCATAAATGTGATACACCCAGATTCTTTTAAATTTACTTTCAAAAGCTAAATAAACACGTAGTATTACGGTGTTACAGTTAAGCGTTGCTCCTCGAATTATTCAACTCTTTGATTATACAGATAGCGATTTTAATTGCAGGTCTTTCTCTAAACTGAGTTAGTTTGACAGGCATCGTTAATATATCGTTATTACAGTATTTTCAGAAATCTTGTCTTTAGCAATGAATTTTACAGAAAGCTGCAAGACAAGTAGCTATGTATGATTTTTGAATTAATGTAGCTTTAATGTAAAACAAACTTAAAAGTACAGTGGCTATGTTTCTGTATTCTGCAGTAATAATACATTATCTACTCCTTGTTACAATGAGGTAGTGCGTAAGTCTTTAAGATTTCTATAATAATAAGTTCCGCTACCCAAGTAATAACTCTTAACAGACGTATTACGTTTGGAGTTATATTTCGTGTTTCGACACTACAGTTTAGTGTGGTTAGCTGCTATGTGCTACATATAGGTCCTTCTTCTTTCCTTTTGTATTGTATGTGTTTTTAAACAAATATTGATGTTTGCTGTGAATTTACGTTTAGATCACGAGGTAACCTGAGACGCCATAGACTGCAATGAGTCAAACACCCAACCCTCATGCACTACAGCTTGCGTCTTTTATACTGATCGAAATTATTTGATTCAGGCCATCATCTCAAATGTCAAGCGTGAAAACTTCAGGTCATGGTGGATTCAGACGTGGGGGTGGGAGAGAGAGAGAGAGAGAGAGAGAGAGAGAGAGAGGAGAGAGAGAGAGAGAGAGAGAGAGAGAGAGAGAGAGAGAGAGAGAGAGAGAGAGAGAGAGAGAGAGAGAGAGAGAGACAGACAGACAGACAGACAGACAGACAGACAGACAGACAGACAGACAGAGACACACACAGAGACACAGAGAGAGAGAGAGAGAGAGAGAGAGAGAGAGAGAGAGAGAGAGAGAGAGAGAGAGAGAGAGAGAGAGAGAGGGAGGGACAGACAGATAGACAGACAGAGAGGATCGAGAGGAGAATGATAGGCAGACAGACACAGAGACAGGGACAGACACAGAGACGTCGACAGACACAAACCGACAGACAGACAGACACAGAGACAGTGATAACGCTTTCTTGTTTATAGATGCAATAAAGATTCAATTGAACGAATTGAAGACAGGGGGAGGCAGAGGAGAAAGCGGTGAAGACGTGTGGCAGGAGCACGGACAACCTGCCGTCATGAGCGCTTCCCAGTAACCATGACATCCATCTGTGAGTCACGAGTCTGAATTAACCTCCAGGCAATCAACACCGCAATTGGCAATAAAGTAGAAAAATTATCAGAGCAAGCAGATCGTGAAGAGGAATCCAACAATAATAATAATAATAATAATAATAATAATAATAATAATAATAATAATAATAATAATAATAATAATAATAATAATAATAATAATAATAATAATAACAATAATGATGATAATTATATATAACAATAATAATACTAGTAATAATAATGATGATGATAATAATAAAAATAATAATAATAATAATAATAATAATAATAATAATAATAATACTATTAATAATAATAATAATAATAATAATATACTAAGAATAGTAATAATAATAATAATAATAACAACAACAAAGCAACAGCAACAACAATAATAATAATAATAATAATAATAATAATAATAATAATAATAATAATAATAATAATAATAAAATAATAATAATAATAATAATAATAATAATAATAATAATAATAATAATAATAATAATAATAATAATAATAATAATAATAATAATAATAATAATAATATAATAATGATAATGATGATGATGATGATGATGATGATGATGATGAGATGAAAAAAGAAAAGAAGAACAAGAATAAGATGAAGAACAAAAAGAAGAAGAAGACGAAGCAGAAGAAGAAGAACAAGAACAAGAAGAAGAAGAAGAAGAAGAAAAAAGAAGAAGAAGAAGAATGTGTACCAGTAGTAGTAGCAGTAGTAGTAGTAGTAGTAGTAGTAGTAGAAGTAGTAGTAGTAGTAGTAGTAGTAGTAGTAGTAGTAGTAGTAGTAGTAGTAGTAGTAGTAGTAGTAGTAGTAGTAGTAGCAACAGTAGTAGTAGTGATGGTGGTGGTGGTAGTAGTAGTACTAGTAGTAATCGTAGTAGTATAATAATAATAATAATAATAATAATAATAATAATAATAATAATAATAATAATAATAATAATAATAATAATAATAGTTGTAAAAAACACCAATGAAAAAGGACGAAGATACTAATAACAACAATAAGAAAACGACTCATGTCACGAGAGTAAATGTTATGATCCATACCCACAATCCTTTCACTGGCTCCTTCTTGTTGACATTCACACAACAAAACACTCTTGATTGTTACACATGTACTCACACTCCCTCATAGTCAATGTGTATGTGTATGTGTGTGTGTGTGTTATATTATACATAGGTGTGTGTGTGTTTATATACATACATAATATTATGTACATTATTATATATCTTCTGTCTACGTCATGTATTCTATGTATTATATATTCATGTAGACCCTGTACATGCGTATAGTATGCGTGTGTGTAAGTATGTATGTAAGTATGTATGTATGTATGTACGAATGTATTATATACATGAAAGTATCATGTAGGTATGTATGTCATATGTAGGGACACATGTGTGGACTTACGTATGTGTGTTTGTGTGTAATATGTATCTATATAATATGTGGTATGTATTTGTATACGTGTATGTATGAATGTATGTATGTTATTTGTAGGTATGTACATATTATGTATATATATATATATATATATATATGGTATGTATATATATATATATATATATATATATATATATATATATATATATATATATATATATATATATATATATATATATATATATATATATATATATATATATATATATATATATATATATATATATCTGCGGACGGTTGGCGGAAGTTGCTGGTAGATCCTATTTGTTCATTTCCTTCTTTCACTTATCTTTCATGTTTTTGCTGTTTTCTCTTAATTCACACTGATATGACCGCAATGGTGGACGTGGTAAATTTCAATGAGACAAATCTGTATCTATCTATCTATCTGTTTATCTATCTATCTATCAATCTCTCTATCTGTGTGTCTGTTATAAATCTATTTGTCTGTCTGTCTGTCTGTCTATCTATCTATCTATCTATCTATCTATCTATCTATCTATCTATCTATCTATCTATCTATCTGTCTGTCTGTCTGTCTGTCTGTCTATATATATATATATATATATATATATATATATATATATATATATATATATATATATATATATTTCCATCTATCTTATCTATATATCTATCTATCCATCTATCTATCCATTTATATATGTATGTATCTTTCTTATTCTTTTTTCTATCTATCTCTCTATCTATGTATCTATCTATCTATCTATCTATCTATCTATCTATCTATATATATATATATATATATATATATATATATATATATATATATACTTATCTATTTAACCTATCTATCCATCTATCTATCCATCTATCTATCTATTAATATATCTATCTATCTATTAATATATCTATCTATCTATCTATCTATCTATCTATCTATCTATTTATCTATTTATCTATCTACCCATCTATATAACATATCTATCGATCTATCTATCTCTATCTATCTATCTATCTATCTATCTATCTATATATCAATCTATCTAACTACGTACTTGTCTATCTAACCTATATGTCTATATATATATATATATATATATATATATATATATATATATGTCTCTCTCTATATCTCTCTCTCTATCTCTCTCTCTCTCTATATCTCTCTATCTCTCTCTCTCTCTCTCTCTATATATATATATATCTCTATATGTCTCTCTCTCTCTCTCTCTCTCTCTCTCTATATATATATATATATATATATATATATATATATATATATATATATCTCTATCTCTCTCTATATATGTCTATCCTATCTATCTATCTCTCTATCTATCTATATATATATATATATATATATATATATATATATATATATATATATATAAATATATATCTAATTAACCTATATATCTATCTATGTCTATCTATCTAATCTATCTATCTATATCTACAATCTATATATATATATATATATATATATATATATATATATATATATATATATATCTAATTAACCTATATATCTATCTATGTATCTATCTAATCTATATCTATCTATCTATCTATCTATCTACCATATATCTACTATCTATCTAATCTATCTATCTAGTCTATCTAACTATATATATATATATATATATATCTATATCTAACAGGTCATTATTACTTTGTATGATTGTAAATGGTTGACAACTTCAAAATTCCGTTGCTTTTATGTTCCTTTGCTCCAACTTATTTATCAGCGTGTTTGGGATGGTTGTTTTTTTTTATCTTGCTCTACCATCTGAAATCATCCTAAGATTGCCGCTTACGTATGACAGACACTTATTGTAGTCCAACGATGCAAATACATGGACTATGGATAAATACGAGGTTCAGTTTTGTTGTGGTTGTGTTGAATGTCGGCCAATTTCTTTTACGTAAACATTAATTTAGAAATTCACAAAGGAGACACCAGTTGTGTTGTGTGTGTGTGTGTGTGTGTGTGTGTGTGTGTGTGTGTGTGTGTGTTAGTTAGAGAGAGAGAGAGAAAGGAGACAGACAGACAGACAGAGACAGACAGACAGAGATAAAGAGAAAGAGACAGAGAGAGAGAAAGAGACTGAGAGAGAGAGGGGAAGGGAGGGAGGGAGAGACAGACAGAGAAACAGACAGACAGACAGACAAACGGACACAGAGACTAAAGCACTTTACAGACACTGGAGACAAAGGTACAGAGATTTGATTTGCAAACTCCGTAGGTACAGCCAAGATGAAAGCCAAGAGAATGTGTATGTGTTTATGAGTGTGTTGATACATTTTGGCATGTATATTATGAGGTGCGGTCAGGTCAAGAGAGAGCGCGAAAGAGAATCGATGAAGGCTGGGATATTATGGGGAATGTGGGGGGTGTCTGGGATGAAGGGAGGTATACGACTGTGGCCGATCGAATAAAAGACAGCATTGCAGTCCGATTATCATTGTCCTGTCAGAATTCCGCTCCAAGTCGATACCCACAACGAGACATCGATCCTTTGCTCCCCGCGCCTTGGAGTCGAGCAGCAATCCATCCAGCGCGCACCTTCTTTTTCCTCTTCTTCTACTTATTCCTCTTCCTCTTCTTCTACTTCTTCTTCCTCTTCTTCTACTTCTTCCTCTTCCTCTTCTTCTATTCCTCTTCCTCTTCTTCTACTTCTCCCTCTTCTTCTACTTCTTCCTCTTCCTCTTCTTCTACTTCTCCCTCTTCCTCTTCTTCTACTTATTCCTCTTCCTCTTCTTCTACTTCTCCCTCTTCCTCTTCTTCTACTTATTCCTCTTCCTCTTCTTCTACTTCTCCTCTTCCTCTTCTTCCTTCTTCCTCTTCTTCTACCTCTACCTCTTCCTCTTCCTCTTCTTCTACTTCTATTCATCTTCTACTCACTACTGACTGTATTATTACTGTAATGTTCACTGCTAGCTGTGTCGTGTAGCTTTGCTTGCAAACGTGTGTGTGTGTGTGTGTATGTGTGTGTGTGTGTGTATGTGTGTGTGGGCAGCTAGCAGGCGTTTCTGGTAGATCCTACTGCTTCTTTCCTTGCTTTTCTCTCTTCGACACGTCTTTCATCTTGCTATTTCCTCTGAGAAATGACCATGAGATCACCGTATAGTATTATGGTGGACGGCGTATGTTTCCAAAGTTAAATAAACGAACAGTAAGAGACTTGGGTGTGGATAACGAGAGATACACAAACCAACACAAAAAAGCAACAAGAAAAAAGGAACAACAAATTTAAAAAGAACGACAAGAAAGAACACAAACAAAAATCCCGTTTAGAAAAATAATATATATATATATATATATATATATATATATATATATAAAGAGCAAATAACACCAAGGAATGTTGGAAGTTGTGGCTAGGGTGGGGCAGATTAGCAGTAAACCTATCGTAACACATCTGATTAAAATGTCAGTGTGTGTGTCTGTGTGTGTGTCTGTGTGTGTGTAATGATGCATTCTGCTGGTAGGTCCCACCTCTTTCCTTCTTTGCTTTTTTTTCCATCTTGCTGTTTCCTCTTAAGTCACTTAGAGGTCACCGTTGGTTTTAAAAGGAAGAAAATTTCATTTTCAACTTCTTACTCACAAACATCACAACATTGAGGTCATCAGCCAAACCATCTTTACCTGTGTTCATATTCCCACTCTGTATCCCTTCGTATTTTAAATATCCAAAAATAATTATTCTAAGTCTACAACAGCAATACTGATAATAATGAGTGTCAATATTTCACAGACTTTTTCATGGCTATAAAGTGAAGCCAGCCCTCAGTGTCTTTAGTAAGTCTGCCATGATGGTGAAATTTGCAACGAATCGCGGGAAGCCAGACTTGATTGTATAGAGAACCATAATTATGTCTTCTACAAAGACAAAACCACGAAGCTTTCGATTAATTGGCGCGCGGCATTTTAGGAAAGGCAAGCTGTGTAAATGTATGGCAAAGGCACGACGACACACAACAGACGTAAATAAATACGTACAACGTCAATTCTACATAGCTCGTTGAGCCACAACCAACCCTCATGGCACTACCAAGTTGGAATTGGAATTATACAAAAGTCAGAAAGACTTGCAAAAGGAAGGCGGAGGCAGATATTAATATTTATTTCCTACAGTAACCCACCCCCACCCCCACCACCCCTCCCCTTTTGCCTGGTTAAGGTAGGAGGATCGACGCATAGTTCCATCGGAGACGGACAATAAAAAGGAGGCCCCGTGTGCATATCACAACACTGTGCACGTTAAAGATCACTGTGCTGTTTACAGGGCAGTGCAGACCAAAATAAAGATCCTACCAACAACCTCGAGGCTACCTTAGCTCTATATGAGCAAGGTGAAATCAAATACTAACGAAAAAGAGGGACACTCACAAGGAAATTACATGGACACTTTTTGTGTCGTTACATTTTGCTTTTTTAGTAGATGATTCTTTGCACACCTCTTTCCCTATCATTCGTGGACGGTTTAGCGGGAGTTACTGGTAGGTCCTACTTCTTTCCTACTCTCTCACCTTGGGGGTTGCTTTTTCATACTATGAATTCACCATGAGATCACCACATATTATGGTGGACACGGTAAATTTCAATAAAAACAAAAACTGTCTTGCTCTCTTAATGAATTCCTCTCCACCCCCCTTCCCTCCTCCCCCTTCTCACTTTCCCTTCAGTTTCTGTCTGTTTCGCCTTCCATTACTCTCGTCTTTCATCCTACTCATGTTGCCTTCCAAGTTAGGAAATTATAACGACGTTACAAAGATGGATTTATAGTCCAACCCCCGCACAAGTGCAGGGTCACCTATCGGACATCGTATTTTATCCCCCAGCAGGCCATTTCATTCAAAGTCCTTCTCAACACCACCCTTGGGAGAATGATAGTACAGCATCCTGTAAGGCGCTTCACACTCACAATATGGGCCAGCCAAGGGTTTAAAGCCAGTGCCGTCGTGATGTTTGTGTGTCCTTCCGATTTTGGTCTCTGTGTTTATCGCCGACGAAGGTCATAACGAAACGTTACGTGTTCGTGTGAACTGTTGGCGGCTGGTGGGGCGTTGCTCGTAGGTCCTTCTTCTTTCTTTTCACTATATTACTTATCCTTTCATTTTGATTTTTCCTTTTAAATCTCCCTGAGATCACCGCAAATGGTAGACGCGGTAAATACAAACTAAACAAACAATGCGTCCTACTTTTTTTCCTTTCACACCTTCACATATCATTCATCTTGCTGTTTCCTCTTAATTCACCTTGAGATCACCGCATATTATGATTGACAGGGTATATTTCAGTGAAGCGATTCGTTTTGGCGGTTTCATTCGTGTAGTTGACTCACATCTCTGCATGTTATTATGCTACTTCCAAGTCGGATCCTCTACAGTGATTATGATTTAAGTCGTACATTGTCATGATACAAAATTTAAATCAAAAGTTGCATATTTAGGAAAAAGGTCTAATGATGTGCATTCGACTATTATCTCTCACAACTTTCATCATCCACTTTTCAATATGTCTCTTTGTCGCCAAACTGCTCGAACAAAAATGCCAGTTAACACTTAACTGATGCTTTCCAAGTTATCGAAGTCTTAAGTATTTTCTCCTTGGTGATAAAATAGGGTGTATTCCGTAATAGTAAGAATTCTCTCTGGAGTAACTCCCATAGTCGGGCACACGCTATCACTATCCCGGATCCTTCACCATCGTCCACCTTGCCCCATCTGCCCCCTCCCCCCACCACCACCCACAAGAAAATATCCCACCCTAACCCTGCCCCCCCCCTCACCCCTTCCTATCCCAGGCAAAGTTGGGTCCCTCTGGCAGTTCACACCCCATGTGTCTATCTGTGGTAGCGTACTCTATGGTAGGCATCTTTGCATACATTTTTTTACGTTCACCACTTACCGGAAGCAACTTTGCGCACAGTTTCTTACTATTACGGAATACACCCTATTTTATCACCAAGGAAAAAATACTTAAGACTTCGATAACTTGGAAAGCATCACTTAGTGTTAACTGTCGTTTTTTTGTTGAAATCTCAGATAAATTGTTTACTCTGTTCCCTTATTGCATCGATAAATTTGTAATTTGTATACATTTCGCACTTTCAGTGTAAATTTTTGCCTTGATTGATACTTCTTTTCATTCATTCTCTATCATTTCTTCTTTCTAGACCCAGTGAGATATAGATCTAGTCTTATAGTTATCCTCTTTTTCGTTCTGGTTTCCCATACTCAAACCTCTCTCTCTCCCTTTCTTTCTTCCTGTTTCTCTCTCTCTCTCTCTCTCTCTCTCTCTCTCTCTCTCTCTCTCTCTCTCTCTCTCTCTCTCTCTCTCTCTCTCTCTCTCTCTCTCTCTCTCTCTCTCTCTCTCTCTCTCTCTCTCTCTCTCTCTCTCTCTCTCTCTCTCTCTCTCTCTCTCTCTCTCTCTCTCTCTCTCTCTCTCTCTCTCTCTCTCTCTCTCTCTCTCTCTCTCTCTCTCTCTCTCTCTCTCTCTCTCTCTCTCTCTCTCTCTCTCTTTCTCCTTCTCACCTTTTATTACTTACTTATTTTCATATTTTTATTTCATTCTAGATCTGAACCTTCCATTCTCGCTCATTCTTCACATCCCCTCTACTACGTTTCCTATCATCACTGTCTTTTGCTTTCTTTCTTCCTCCTTTCTGTTTTTCTTCTGACATCACATTGTGTGATGCCTGAGGTAACTTAGATCTAGATTCTAGACATTTCTCGTTGTTGTCTGACGAAGGGTTATACCCGAAACGTCACGTGTTTTTTCTGTCTTTATTAGTGGAGTTGTCACTTATTGTCATATTTCGCCTTTGACTTCACTCCACTGTGGCTCATTCTTATTAAAGCACCAAATAATGAATGTATCAGCAGCTCAAACAGAGCGCAAACGGTAGGTCTGGTATATTGCATTCATTATAGCCACCAATAATGACGTGAAGGTACGCGCTTGCCAGCAGAACAGTGCACGCGATATAATTAGCTAGGAACTAATGAACACGCCAGGCGCGCGCTTTGCCCTTTAGGCAAGTTGCTGATTGCGGTTTCTTGATTACCGTTATAACTACTTTATACGTATTTACTGTTATGATGGTTGCTATCGGAATATTTCCAATAGCGACACCGATGCCTGTGCGAACGGTTCCTATTTGGGATTGGGATGTAGGGGTGGGGTGGGTGGGGGGAGAGTACGGCGCTCACGTTGAGGAGAAAGCAGGTTTTGGTTTATACTTGGATCTTATGAGTTGAAATAGAATCACATTTAAATCGTGAAGCAAGAAAAAAAGGAGGCATGAACACACGATAGGCCGTTACGGAGGATCGAGGATTGGCCGTTGTTTCTGGTTGGTCCTACTTTTTTTCTTTTTGTATCCGTCTAGCATCTTGGTGTTTCCTTTCACGCTCACTCTTATAGATCACTGCAAACGAAGGGTGAGATAAAGTCCGATCAAACAAACAAACAAACTACCAATCTTGAACCCCCCCCGTCTCTCTCTCTCTCTCTCTCTCTCTCTCTCTCTCTCTCTCTCTCTCTCTCTCTCTCTCTCTCTCTCTCTCTCTCTCTCTCTCTCTCTCTCTCTCTCTCTCTCTCTCTCTCTCTCTCTCTCTCTCTCTCTCTCTCTCTCTCTCTCTCTCTCTCTCTCTCTCTCTCTCTCTCTCTCTCTCCATCTCTCCATATCTATCCATATCTATCTATCTATCTCTCTCTCTCTATAATTCGCGAGTATATTTTGCATCTATGATATAACCATTTCTTTGAGCCTTAAATACTTTTTGTTTTGTTTGTGGTGGGTTTTGTTTTCTCCATTTAATGTAACAGTAGCAGTTACAATAACGTTTTAGAAAGCTGTTTGGTTTGTTGAAGGAAGAAATTTAATCACCACCCCCCCCTCCCAACCCCAACCCCCCCCCAAAAAAAAAAAAAACACAACAAAACCAAACAAACAAACACCAAATAAAAAGACCGAAACGCCATACAAACTACAAACAAACAATTTAGCAATAATGTATCTTTAATCTCAGATTGATTGAGTAACGTTGTGACATTGAATGATTGATTAATCAATATCTCTAGAATTAATTATAATATTGTATTTCCTTTTGTTTTAATTGCTTTGTGTGGATGTCAATCAATAATAATCAAGAGGTTGTTTTCTTTGTGGACAGTTGGCGCTTGCGGTTACTGCTAGGTCTTACTTCTTTTCTTTCTTTCACTCTTTACTTATCTGTCATCTTGCTGTTTCCAATTAGTTCACCCTCTGATCACTGCACATGGTGAGCCGGGTAAATTAAATTTCAATCAAAACTTATCTTAATTCACCCTTAGATCACCACATATGGTGGATACGGTAGATTTTAAAAAAATAAGACGTTTTCTTTTTTTTTTTTGTATGTTTGTTTGTTGTTTTGTATTGTTGTTTTGTGTCCCCCCCTTCCTTTACGATAATAAATGTCTGAAATGTTTGTGTTTCCAGAATTATTCACGAAGGCGGCTTCACCAGTGAAGACAACAAACAGTACAAACCTGTGGTGTACAGCAATACCATCCAGTCTCTGGTTGCCATTATCCGGGCTATGAGCACACTTAGCATACCTTTGGAGACTCCGAACGAGAGGTAAGCAAGAGCAAGCTTTCTAGACAAAACAAAACAAAAAACAAACAAACAAACTGACAACAACAACAACAACTCGTTGATAATTAAAACAAGTGTCGTTTCAGATATTTTTTTTTCTACATGTATATTATATTATAAAAAGTGTCCATGGATTAGACCTCCAAAACCGGGGAATTTTCACAGACATGAAGACAACGGGATGAGAATGTCCATCGGTTGAAAGGATGATAATATAATATATTACATGGGGAGGGGGGTCCCTTGATTGATTTGGCTGTTTAATTTTGAACTGATGTTAAGAAATAGACAGCTTTTGTAAAAGAAATTGAAAAAAAAAAAAGTTTAAAATGTAAGGGAGGTGGGGTGGGGATTCGAGCGTTGATCTTCGTATTGTTTTGATTGAATGATTGATTGATAGATTGATTTGGGTTGGATTTTGTTTGATGGGTTTTTTTATATTTATTGGTTAACATTGGCAAGCAATCCATGGTGTATGTTCCTCATAGTAAGGTTTTATTTTGTTCTTTCTTTTGGGGTTGTTGTTGGGTTATTTTATGGGGTTGGGGGGGGGGAGATTGTGTGTGTGTTATTGTGGTTTTTTTTTACTGAATTAGATTATATAAATTTTGACTCACCGCATGGACCAAAGGTGGGAATACTAGTAATACTAGTATACATACAATGCATTCATATCGCGCATGAAAGCTGTATCGTTCCATTCTTGTGACTTGGGTTGCCATGCAAAATAGGAGTTGACTTCGAAAAGTACTTTGGTTCTCATCTTTTCTTGCGATGAATACAATTTGGCAATTCTGTATTTTATTTTATTTTATTTTATTTTCTGTTTTAATGTTATTGGCCTGTGTCGTCGTTGTAAGCTCCGAGAGAACCATTGAAACGGTGACCATGGTGCGTATATTTACCTCAGCTGGCGTGAGACAAGTTACATATCTCTGCGGCTCAATTATATTTTGATGGAGATACATCAGATACATCGGGTACTAAAATGCCCTCTTTCAATGCCAAAATTTGATTAGTCCCATCTTGCTGGGACTCCGTAGTCCTGAGGCAAGGTGTCGACCTCTCAACCAAAGATTAGTGGGTTCGAAAAATTATCTCGAGTTTTTTCCAGCAAAATCTACCCCCGTGGTCCTGGTCGGAGACAAACGATAAGAAAGGAGGTCGTGTGTACATATCACAACACTGTGCACGTTAAAGATCCCTTGGCTGTTTACAGGGCAGTCAGGGCAAAGTTAAAAATCCTACCAAAAACCCCGAGATCACCTTAGTTGTGGATGTGGGTAAATCAAATCAAACTGTTGGTTGCTAAGTTATTTTCTGTCTCATAACTATAATACTTGAGTATAACTTTGTCACTAAAATTATCAGTATTGGTCTGAAGGAGTGATCGATTGACAGGGGGGTGGATAGCAGGAAGAAAGGGAATGGATGGACAGACAAAGTCACAGATGGAGAGGCAGGCAGGTACACAGACAGCGCAATCATTGTGGAACAAGTATTATGAGGCTAAAATATTTGCCAGACTGAGAAGAGGTTTTTAAAAACATTTAATAAATAGCATAAATAGCTATAATTAAAGACAAAAATGACGCGATGAACAAAAAAGGCAGACGAGTTTTCTCCATTTGGCGGAAGTACGCGTTACTCAACATTTGAAATATATTATTATGTAAAGCTGTGGTGCTTGCTTCACACACCGTGTGTTACAGGTTCGAATACATGCAAATAGTTACTTGGTTTTTCTTGTTTCTTTTTTTGGGGGGGGGGGGGGGGTTGTTGATTTTGATTTTTTCGTTAACATTACCCTACGCCCTGTTTGGATTTAGCTTTATCTGGTTACAATTCTGAAAGCCAAAGTTCAAAGCTCGCTCGACAAGACGATAGACGTGTCTTGATTCAAATATAAAGTTTATTTTGTCTCATTTCGTGGCAGATTTTTTGAGACAATAATATATTATTCTAGTCCTGGGTTTGAACCCTAACTAGTCTGGGGGTTTTTTTCGGCAAATGAGTGGCAGTCAGAGTTTGGAGTTGAAACATGCGAAAGAGACCAGCATCCCTTAAAGACGACGGTCTTGTGTCATCATTTGCGTTTATCGCTACATAAACGGTAGTAAGCTCCGGCTCTGCCCTTGGAAACACTTCAACAAGTTTTCTGACATCTCATAATCACTGCTTCTGGAGTTTTTGATTTGATTTGATTTGATTTACCCACATCCACAACTAAGGT
>JAXRKP010001645.1:57500-87500 GCA_037039925.1 Doris montereyensis
TGTTTCTTCTCAGTTCTCGCAGGAATCACCGATCACCGCATACTATGTCAAATTCAATAAATCAAATATAACTATTAAATCTTGTACAAGCATAATATTATGATCTTTTTTTTGCACTTGCCTTTAGGCCCTGCCACCTAAATTATATTCCACCCAGAATACACAATATTTGGCGTCGGTGGCCGAGTGGTTAGGCTACCGGGCTTGAGATCTTGAGGTCCCAGGTTCGAATCCTAGCAAAGCTAGTTCTGACATCGTGTTACTTAACGCGCTGTCCCCCCCCCCCCCCCACCCACTCGACCTAGGTGCAAATTTGTACAAGCGCTAGCTTGGGAGTAAAAATCTGCGTTCAGGAGGTGATTGACGCTATAGAAACCGGGATAAGCCCCGGTTTTATTGGCTGTAATGGTCTTGAAGGAACTTCATTTCACATTAAAATACACGACATGATGAGCAGACTAGGGGCTATTCTTCATTGTCAACTGATCAGTGTTCACATGTCTGTATCTCGGTCTGTCTCAGTCTATGTCTGTCTCAGTCTATCTGTCTGTCTCAGTCTATCTGTCTGTCTCAGTCTAGCTCTGTCTTGGCCTGTCCCGTGGGTGGTTGACGGTCGCTACTGGTTGGACCTTTTTCTTTCATTGCATTCTGTTTTTCTGTCATCTAACCGTGCCCTCGTAATTCACCCTGAGATCATCGCATATGATGGACGTGGTAAACCCCAATGACACTAAATATGTGTGTGTGTGTGTGTGTGTCTGTTTGTCTGTGTCTTTTTATCTGTCTATCTGTCTATCTGTCTGTCTCTCTCTGTCTATTTAACTCTCTCTCCTCTCTCTCTCTCTCTCTCTCTCTCTCTCTCTCTCTCTCTCTCTCTCTCTCTCTCTCTCTCTCTCTCTCTCTCTCTCTCTCTCTCTCTCTCTCTCTCTCTCTCGCACACGCACACACACACACACACACACACACACTCACACTCCCACACACACACACACACACTCCTACTCGCGCACTCATGGGCGTCAGTTGAGCAACACATCTCCCCCCCAAAAAAAAAAGAAAAAAAGAAAGGAAAAAGAACAGAAATCTGCGCTGACTGAGCTGGCCATTGTGGCCCTACGGACTGTTTATCATTAAATATCAACCAAACGCAGAGCTATTGTGGGCCTACGGACTGTTTATCATTAAATATCAACCAAACGCAGAGCTATTGTGGGTGCCACGCAGTAATAACTCGGTCCTAGATATATATAATTATGTGCTTAATTATTTTGACTTTGCTACGAATGAACGACTTGGCTCCATTGAAGACCAGAAGACTGTCGCCTTTTGTATTTTTGCGTCTCGCGTTGCGCTTCTATTTGGGTCAGGATCATAAATTAACAGAGTGGGATTTTATGAATATTTTCTCTATTTTGTCGTTGGCTGCTTTTAAGCGAATATTATTATTTTGATTCTAGCAATGTATAGATCTAGGTGCCAGTCAGCAATCGTGTTGAAGAAAAAAGTGCTCGCATGCGCTTGCTCTCTGTCTGTCTGTATGTCTGTCTCTGTCTCTGTCTCTGTCTCTGTCCCCCCCTCTCTCTCTCTCTCTCTCTCTCTCTCTCTCTCTCTCTCTCTCTCTCTCTCTCTCTCTCTCTCTCTCTCTCTCTCTCTCTCTCCTCTCTCTCTCTCTCTCTCTCTCTCTCTCTCTCTCTCCCTCTCCCTCCCCCTCCCTCCTCCTCCTCTCTCTCTCTCTCTCTCTCTCTCTCTCTCCTCTCTCTCTCTCTCTCTCTCTCTCTCTCTCTCTCTCTCTCTCTCTCTCTCTCTCTCTCTCTCTCTCTCTCTCTCTCTCTCTCTCTCTCTTCTCTCTCTCTTTATGTGCTGCCGATGGATCCTGCTCCTTCCACACCCTTCTGTTTGATGTCTCCATTGAATCTGAGATCACAATTATAATATGTGGCTATGGAGGAAATTACAGGCAACCAATCAATCCATCAACTGGAACTAACGAACAAGAGGCTTTTCTTCTGTATCAATTTGTGTTGTTTTATTTCTTTTGTTGTCTTTTTCCTATTGTTGTCTTGTTTTTCCTATTGTTGTCTTATTTTTCCTTTTGTTGTCTTGTTTTTTCCTATTGTTGTCTTGTTTTTAATAGAGTGACTGTACACCCAAAGAGCAGATGTGCAAACAGTAATGATATTATTCAGCTGACGACACTCGTGACAGCAGGGCGGGGAGGGGTGAGTGGGGGAGGGGGAGGGGGCGAAGGAAGGGAACGTTACCTACTCGCTAGTCACGTGAGGAGGACTAATCTTCTTGATGTTTTTTACTCCGATTTCTTGTCACGGAGGAAACGCCCCATGAAGCATCAATAGCCGTCAATGCATTTTGGTAATGAGAACCAAAAGCTGTGGTGGTACTGTGCGGCTATGGGGGGAGGGGCAGGGAGGGGGATGACGGTGACTGGTTAATGAATCGACAGCGAGGAATAAGGACATGGAATTATAGGGATGCTTCATTGACCATTGCCGTGATCTCAGGGGATAATAAAGAGGAAACAGCAAGATGAAAGAGAGGTGGAATAGTGAAAAGAAAAACATAGAACCTACCAGTAATACCTATTTCATGTCTTTTCTTTCATGTTGTCATTTCCTCTTAATTCATCCTGAGATGACCGCATATTATGATGGACAGGGAAATTGCAGTGAAACAAATATTTAAAAACCCTTTATGGTGATGGGTTTGTTGTCTGTTTTTGAAGAAAGAAGGGGAAAAAGTGAGATCATCATTTTGAAATATGTGTTAAATGGAGTTGGATGGAGTGAGACTTCATTAAGCGCTTGTACTAAATAGCCGTGTAAAAGTTGATACTGTTTACATCAAGTTACGTGACATGTGTGAAAAGCTGGATATGTGATAACGGAACGAACCATGACATGTGTGAAAAGTTGAATGTGTGATAACGGAACGAACCGTGACATCTGTGAAAAGTTGAATGTGTGATAACGGAACGAACCGTGACATGTGTCAAAAAGCTGAATGTGTGATAACGGAACGAACCGTGACATGTGTGAAAAACTGAATGTGAGATAACGGAACGAACCGTGACATGTGTGAAAAACTGAATGTGTGATAACGGAACGAACTGTGACATGTGTGAAAAACTGGATTGTGATAACGGAACGAACCATGCCATGTGTGAAAAGTTGAATGTGTGATAACGAAATGAACCGTGACCTGTGTGAAAAACTGAATGTGTGATAACGGAACTAACCGTGACATGTGTGAAAAGTTGAATGTGTGATAACGAAACGAACCGTGACCTGTGTGAAAAACTGAATGTGTGATAACGGAACTAACCGTGACATGTGTGAAAAACTGAATGTGTGATAACGGAACTAACCGTGACATGTGTGAAAAACTGAATGTGTGATAGCGGAACTAACCGTGACATGTGTGAAAAACTGAATGTGTGATAACGGAACTAACCGTGACATGTGAAAAACTGAATGTGGGATAACGGAATGAACCGTGACATGTGTGAAAAGTTGAATGTGTGGTAATGGAATGAACCGTGACATGTGTGAAAAGCTGGATTGTGATAACGGAAACGAACCGTGGACGTGTGAAAAACTGAATGTGGGATAACGGAACGAACCGTGACATGTGTGAAAAACTGGATTGTGATAACGATCGAACCGTGACATGTGTGAAAAGTTGAATGTGTGATAACGGGACGAACCGTGACATGTGTGAAAAACTGAATGTGTGATAACGGAGCAAACCGTGACATGTGTGAAAAATGAAAGTGTAAATTTAAAAAAACTGAATGTGGGATAACGAAATGAACCGTGACCTGTGTGAAAAGTTGAATGTGTGATAACGGAATGAACCGTGACATGTATGAAAAGCTGGATTGTGATAACGGAACAAACCGTGACATGTGAAAAGTTGAATGCGTGATAACGGAACGAACCGTGACATGTGTGAAAAACTGAATGTGTGATAATGGAACGAACCGTGACATGTGTGAAAAAACTGGATTGTGATAATGGAACGAACGTGACATGTGAAAAAGTTGAATGTGTGATAACGGAACGAACCGTGACATGTGTGAAAAACTGAATGTGTGATAACGGAACGAACCGTGACATGTGTGAAAAACTGAATGTGGCATAACGGAATGAACCGTGACCTGTGTGAAAAGTTGAATGTGTGATAACGGAATGAACCGTGACATGTGTGAAAAGCTGGATTGTGATAATGGAATGAACCGTGACAAGTGTGAAAGGCTGGATGTGTGATAAAAGAAACGAACCGTTACCTGTGTGAAAGGCTTGATGTGGGATAACAGCACAAACTGTGCCATGTGTGAAAGGCTGGATATGGGATAACAGAACGAACCGTGACCTGTGTAAAAGGCTTGGTTTGTATTGTCTTGCTTTTGGAAGTCAGATGTAGGTTGAGTTTTTTGGGGTGTTATTTAAAGTGAAAGAGAAAAAAACAAGCATTTCAAATCTCAGATTTGGATATTAGATTTTGATTTGATTTGATTTACTCACATCCACAACTAAGGTTATCTCGGGGGTTTTGGTAGGATTTTGTTTTGAATTTGCCCTGACTGCCCTGTAAACAGCCAAGGGATCTTTAACATGCATAGAGTGTTTTATCGTCTGTCTCCGATGGGATTAGGTGTCGATTCACCTGAGCCAGGGTGGGTAGATTTTGTTTTTTTAAAAACTTAAAAATGTTTTAACCATTGGCGCTCGAACCCATTACTTTTTGGTTGAGAGGCCGACACCTTGCCTCTGGACTACCAAGTCCTCTGGATAGTAGATGTTGTATGAATATTGATGACATTTCTTTTGGTGTGTTTTCAGTCTGATGCCAAAATGGTCCTTGACGTAATAGCAAGAATGGAAGACACCGAGACCCTTCTCAGAGGACCTGCTTGGAGCCATGAAGAGATTGTGGGTCGATTCAGGAGTGCAAGAGTGCTTAGGGCAGGCTAATGAGTACCAGCTGAGCGACTCTGCTAAATAGTAAGTCAAACGTCATTTACATTGATCAGTTATAGATGTGGCAAATATATGATCTGAAATAAGCTGGCACCTGCTTGCAGGTAGATGGTGTGAGGAAATGAGTATTAGATATGTCTTTTCAACTACCATAACAAGGAATCAAACTAAGTCTTAACTTCCTCTGCATATTATGAAACATTTGATGTTTATATTTATGTTTCACAAATATTATGTTCTTAAAAGGCAAAGCATGGTGTAGCTAAAGTGTAGCTTTTGCTACCATTATAATATTGTCATCATTTAGAGTTTATAGCCTATAATTCTACTAGAGTTTTTGTTAATCAATTATTTGCCATTGGTAAAGTTCCTTCAAGGCCCTACTTAAGGCCCATAGAGCCAGAGCTTATCCCGACCCATTTACACCTGGGTAGAGTGGGAAAATACGTGTCTAAGCGTCTTTCCCTAGGACCACAACGGCAGACCTAGTTTTGCTAGGATTCGAACTTAGGACCTCATGATCCCCAGTCTCGAGCCTAACCATTCAACCACCAACACCACATATGCCATTGTTGCTTAAGTTGAGTCTTTACCATTTGTAAAAATTAGGATGTTTAAGGAATATTATGTTATCAAAATATTGAAGACAAAAATTTGTGATGTTTTCTTCCCCAGCTTTTTAGATGATTTAGATCGTTTAGGTGCAAAAGACTACATGCCTACAGAACAAGACATTTTGAGGACCAGAGTGAAAACCACTGGCATTGTTGAAGTCCATTTCTCTTTTAAAAATTTAAATTTCAAGTAAGTTAAGTGGAGTCTTGCTTTGGTTGAGATTTTTTTGTATTTTCACATGTTATTTATAATTCTTAGCAAGCATGTTATACCCTGAGTGATAAGCAAGCATGTTATACCCTGAGTGATATCAAGCATGTTATACCCCTGAGTGATATCAAGAATGGTTATAAGATCAGGTGAGTGCTTGATATTGAGGTTACGCAGTTAGACCTCAATGATACTATTTCGACTTTTTAATTATAAAAAATGGCTTGAAATGGTAGCTAATGTAAATGAAAATTCTTTTGAAAGACAGGGAAACCATAAGATTTCCCTGAATTAAATATCGCTTCTGGTATAAAAAATATCGTCATTGAAACTGTCCAAACGCATACTTCTGCCCGACATAATTTTTCAAGAGAAGCAAAAAATGTCATAAATAATCAACCCTATGCTATACTACAGGAAAAAATGGAAATCTTTGTTTTAGATCATGTACGTAATATGAAACTTTTCTATTGGCACAAGACCTCAAATATTTATAAGGGCATGAGTGAAACATGCGTTTGATAATTTTAAGGACAAATCATATCCCATATTTAGTGGACTTACTCGTCCTCTTTTCCCTTTTCTTCCTTCCTCTTCTGAGCATTCTTCTTAGTATTATTAATAGTTGTAGTGGTTACAGTAATAGTAGCAGTAGCAGCAGCAACAGCAGCAATAATTGTCTTTCTTTCTTTATCCAGCTCCCATTCTACCTTCCAGTGTATGGGTTTTAGATGCCGCTCAGGCTGCCCTGTCCTGACATTTTCTGTTTCCTTCCATGAAAGTTAAATTTCTTTGCGTTAATGCCTCTTTTATATCTTCTTCCCACTTTCTCCGAGGTCTACCTTTTGGTCTTTTACCTTAGGCTTTAGCACTGTATACTGATTTATCTATTCTATTGTCATTCATTCTGTTAACATGCCCAAACCATCTCAGTTGATTAATTTCTATCTTAGTTTTTATGCTATCTGCTTTGGTTTGATCTCTTATTGTTGTGTTTCTGATTTTGTCTCTTTTAGTTTTCCCTACTTCTCTTCTTAGATATTTCATTTCGGCTGCCTGCACTCTACTGTATTCCTTTCTGTCTAAGGTCCAGGTTTTACTGCCATAAAGGAGAGTAGGAAAATAAACTGTGTTGTATACTGCCATTATTGGTTTTATTGACAATTCTTGTTTACCTACAAGTGCCTTTCCTAGATGGTTATATATTGCACTTGCCTTTTTGATTCTCTAGCTGATTTCTTCTCTTAGTTTTCCGTCTGAGTTAATCATTACTCCTAGGTAATTGTAGCTTTGAACTTGTTCTAAAATCTCCCTGCCCAATTTAAGATTTTGTGTTTTAGCTTCCCTAGTTACTAGCATTGTTTTGGTTTTCTTTGCATTTACTCTCATTCCTCTTTTATTTAATTCATTATTCATTATGTTGATATTCAACTGGAGGTCCCTTTCTGATTTTGCAAACAGAACTAAATCATCGGCAAATGAAAGCATTGATACATTTACTGGTTTGAGCTTCCACATACCTTCATTCATTTTCTTTATTTTTGAGGATGCCTTTGCGACTGAATCCATAAATATGATAAACAAAGAGGAATTAGGATACAACCCTGTCTTACTCCTATATCTACATCAAATTCTTTAGATACATTTCCAGCTACTCTCACTGCACATGTTGGTTTATTGTAAAAACTTTTAATGGCTTCTATTAAATTTTGCTCTCGTTGTGTTCTTTTAAGGAATGCCATAGTTTGTCCCTCCTCACAGTGTCAAATGCCTTTTTTAAGTCAATAAAACACAGGTGCAAGTCAATGTTTTTCTCAAGGAATTTTTCTATTATTTGTCTAATTGTAAATATGTGATCTTGTACACTTCTTCCTGATCTAAATCCACTCTGATGTTCTTCAATCTGATCCTCTACTCTTTTCCTTAGTCTCATTTCCAGAATCCTGGCATACACTTTTCCTGGTATGCATCATAATGTTATCATCATCACCATCATCATCCAATGAGCTTTTCTCTCTCAGTCTGTCTCTGCCAAAATAATAATAATAATAATAATAATACAAAATTTATATAGCGCCCCTATCCATGAGAGTCATGCTCCTGTGTGCTTTACAAAAACTAACTAACATCATATAATAGCTTACATAATGTACTCAATATTTAAGATTACTATAAAATCAAGACATCTATATACACGAAAAATTATTTACAATTAAGATGAACAGTACCTAAATGACGATATGTGCTATTTACAAGATGGCCCTATACACATACACATACACACACACACACACACCCACACGCATACATACACATTGCAGGTGCCACCCCTCACACCCCATGATAGGTCGAAATGTCTGTTTTAAAAGTCTATGTATCTAAAAATATAATTATTGTTAAAGAAATCAAACTAAGAGATCTAAGAATAATTACATATACATGACAGTGTTAAAGGTACCATACATCAATAAAACACCAAACCCTTAACACAGGTTTTAGAAAATGCCAATAAGTTAAATATTATGTGAGTCAAAAGTGAAGCGGAACAACTCTGTTTTAAGTGATTGTTTAAAAAGGAAGGGTTGTACAATTTCTAGTTTTAACTGACAAAGAATTCCATATAGCTGGGGCCGAAAAGGTGAAAGAACGTTCGAGAAATTTAGTCTTAGGGACGCTTCTTTTTAGTTGCAAAGATAATCCCGAAGTTACACCTGGTACTGTCATTCAAATTTAGTTATTAATTACTGTCATTTTTTTTAAGATAAGCTGTATTCCTTATATCTCTCAACTTTATGTGAAGTTGTGTCATATTTTACTTGATGTTTCAGCTTTTTCCCCAACACCACACAGATCTCAAATGTTTTCATATTTTCTCTTTTTTGACAGATTATTCGATGTGGGTGGTCAGAGATCAGAGAGAAAGAAATGGATACATTGTTTTGAAGATGTGACTGCCATTATCTTTTGTGTTGCTATGAGTGAATATGACCAAGTGCTGCATGAGGACGAAACAACAGTAAGTGAATTGTCTTTCCGCCCTATTATAGTCACTTTTTTTCGGGAATTTCTTTTTCAAGTGCATTTAGGTCAACAGAAATTTTAGTTGTTGTTTTTTCATGTAGATAATAAATTTGATGAATGAATGAAAGGGTGTGTTATATTACTGCTCCCTCGTATATAAGCTCATTGCATAAATCACGTAAAGAGATGTAAGTTATGTCGACATCACTGTACTTTAAATTCCTTTGACTGACGGGCTTTGGATACTTTCTTCTCCGTTGGCAGTTGGCGGGTGCTGCTGGTAGGTTCTACTTCTTTCTATCACTCTTTCACTTTTTTAATATCTTGCTGCTTTCTCTTAATTTATCATGAGATAATCGGATATGGTGACAGGATGAATTTCAATTAAACAAACATACTTTCTTCTATTTCTGATGTTTCAATAGTAGTGTTTCAACAAAAAACAACAACAAACAAGCAAACAAAAAACCAGAACCAGAATTCTAAAAAACCTGGAATGTACCACATTTCGGGCAACATGTCTTTGATGTAGATTTATAATGAATGTGTGCAGATATATCCTTACTGGCCATTATATAAGGATCTCCAAAATTCATTTCTATTCATCATCTTTTCTTTATTTTGCTACTCTTTTTGATGTCCCACAAACTCCCAGTTGTGTAAAACTGTAGGTTGATCTACTCTAGATAATGAAGAAGAACTCTTGCCATCTTGACACAAATTACTTATATATGATATAAGGCCCAGATTTTGTTGTGTCAGAGTCAGAATTAATCTGTAATTTCCAGCTTTCTTGGCTTTCAGAGGGGAAAGAAACTCTCAAATTACTTTGTTCACTGGTGTAGTCATTTTGAGGGAATACATCAATGTTTCCCATGTATTTTCAGTTTAATGAATGTCACGAGTTTATCCAGTTTTAAGTATAATAATATCTCTTTTTAAATCTATAAGCATCAAAAACGTTCCCTAGACTCTTTGTCCTAAGTGAAAACCATTATATAAGGATGTAAAAATATGTAAAATGTAGACATTGATATGAAAACCCCTCAAATACTATCTTCATGGCCTTTCTTGAAAGAATTCAGCCAACTTTTCAGCCAAGTGAAAGTCTAAACCGGTAATATTCAAGATACACCAAAACCTTGATTTTGAATGTTTTGTGATCAATTGCAACATTATGAGATTCGATGAATTTGCCCTCAATTAAATTGTTATTGTGGCGTCGTCGATGATTGAGTGGATAGGCTGCAAGGGTTGGAATCATGACATCCTTGGTTAGAATCCTAGTAAAGCTAGATCCGACGTTGTGTTCCTTGGGAAAAACACTTAACACTCATTTTCCCCACTCTATCCAGATGCAAAGGGTACAAGCATTAGTTTGAAGTAAAAAAATACCTGCATCAGACTGGCATCCTGTCCAGGTGGTGATTATTTAGACTTATTCTGCTTCACATTATAGAAACTGGGATACGCTCGGCTCTATGGGCCAATGGCCTGGAAGGAACTTTACTTCATGTTTATAAACTGTTGTTGCTCTCATGTAATTTCTCATTACATTCTTCTTCATCATCCATTAATTTCATTCTGAGCTTAAATCATTTTTCCACATTCATAATATCATGTTTGGAGATCTGAAATTTTCTGGGTCAAAATAAATGACCAAGGAAATGTCAGCGTTGTGCCTAAGTAGTTTTCCTCCAGAAAGTGTTTGAGACTGGGGAGGAAAAAAATTAAGTTTTATAGGGGATAAAAATCCCAGAAGGGAAAGCAAGGACAAGAAATAGTGGCGGTTATAGCTGTTAGTTTAGTACAGGCAAAAGCTGAAATAATGAATTGACAAAACCATTGATCTTGACTTAAATGTCATTGAATTTAGGCTTTCCTGTTTGTTTGTTTTTTATTTGTTTTTCGGCTCTAAATTTAGTTTCATTGAGAAATAATAGTTGAGCCAATGCATGTATTTCAATACATCTAACTGTCAGTTTTTGCACACCATGACTAAAGAGAAGTAGGAATAAATATCCTTAGTCTTCCTATATATGACTTTTATATGGATTTTTAGATTATAATTTTTATTTTAATCAAGTTTATACCTTCTTTTGCTATCAATTTTCTATTTGTTGTCTTTCTCATATTTTTTCAAACATTCAACCTTCAAATTACCAAATATGATTTATTTTTGGCCCAACAGATAAACTAATATAAAACATAAAAAAAACATAATTTCATATTTTCAAATTGAATCAGTTTAAATTATTTCATTTCTACCAGTGATCACAATCCTCTCATCATGTACCCCAATCCCACTGCCAGCATCTTCTGAAGTCCCCATTACCCTTCACATCTCATTTGCATATCTTTTTTTCCTGGTCTCTCTTGGAAATTTTCTCATTTATTGACAAATTATTTAGCAATGATGAATCTGAAATGCAAGGAAATTATTTACAAAACTGTACTCAATAGTTTTAACAAGCCCATATCAAGTATTACATTTTTTGTTTTCCTCTCATTTCTATAGAACCGCATGCAGGAGAGTCTGAAGTTGTTTGATTCCATCTGTAACAACAAATGGTTCACCGAGACTTCTATCATCCTCTTTCTTAATAAAAAGATCTCTTTGAGGAAAAAATCAAGAAGTCTCCTCTCACGATATGCTTCCTGAGTATACAGGTAAGTCTTGGAAATTTTTTCTTACTTTTTCTCATATTACATGCATAATGCATTCTGTTGTGCAGTGTGAAACAGATTGGTTTTCTGTTCTGTCACAGTTTATATATCTCTTTCAGCAATAAAAGTACAGGTTTTTCCCCAGTGCCCTGCACAACCCTAAAATTGCAAAGGGATCTTTAACTTGCGCTATATGTCATATGCTCAACAACTCAACTGTGCCTACCTACATTCAAAATCTGCTCTCTCCTCGCACACTTAACTCTTGTAAGGCTAACCTGCTGGCTGATCTCAATATCGATCGATTATCTCGTTCCGCTGTGTACGAGGTTTCAGCACGTGGCACCAATAGTTTTCTCACCCTGCGGACGAGGCTGCCGCGCTTGACCACAACGTACCTGTGATTATTGTGATGGTTTTGATCTTCGTTGAGTTAGGTGACATGGCGGGCAATTCATTGTTTTTGATATTGTCGTCGTGTTTTTAGATTGCATTGTTTACTAACAATAATATCTATTACAGCCTACTTTTATTGAACATGAAAGGGAATAATATTGCAGTTAATGATAACTCATGAAGAGGAATATGAAAGGTATAATACTAATAAATAAAAAACGGGTTGGGACCGAGAAATCTTCAGTGTGCCCAACCGCCATATGCAAGAAGGAGACATAGAAGCAAGCAAACACTAAACAATGCTGGACGAAACTAATACTAATAGAGCCATTGGTGCAACGACCCATCGTGCAATGTTCATCAACAGAGCAAGCCTCATAACAACAACATGCAAAAATAAAAGACAAAAAGAAAAAGAAAACGAAATACAACTGCCATAAAGAGAGATGGAGAGACAGGAGGAGGGATAGAAAGGGAGAAAGAAAGAGGAAAGGAAACAAAAAGAGACATAGAGAATGAGGAAGATAAAGAAAGACGAATAGAGAGGAGGGAGAAAATGAGAGAGAGAGAGAGAGAGAGAGAGAGAGAGAGAGAGAGAGAGAGAGAGAGAGAGAGAGAGAGAGAGAGAGAGAGAGAGAGAGACAGACAGACAGACAGACAGACAGACAGACAGACAGACAGACAGACAGACAGACAGACAGACAGACAGACAGACAGACAGACAGACAGACAGACAGACAGACAGACAGACAGACAGACAGACAGACAGACAGACATAGAGAGAGAGAGAGAGAGAGAGAGAGAGAGAGAGAGAGAGAGAGAGAGAGAGAGAGAGAGAGAGAGAGAGAGAGAGAGAGAGAGAGAGAGAGAGAGAGAGAGAGAGAGAGAGAGAGAGAGAGAGAGAGAGAGAGAGAGAGAGAGAGAGAGAGAGAGAGAGAGAGAGAGAGAGAGAGAGAGATGAAGTAACATTCAGAACAGGGGGGGAGGGGGATGGGGGGAGACCATATGGCTGTGGGTTAGGCTTTACTCCAGTGGTCAATAATAGCCTGGCTGGCTGTGTCGAATTTTATGTCGTAGAGTTTCAATGAATAACATTTATTTGTATTTCGAAAGGAATCATTTTCATCCTCACATCTAAATAAAGTGATGGAACTATAAATACAACTAAATGTACTAGAGCAAATGTCCAACCACCCATGACCAAGTCCAGTGTGCATAGGTAATACATTGCCATGATGAAAGAAACAGGCCCCCCGGTTTATTGCTTTCACAAATGTGTGCCTCCCAGCTGCTGCAATGTGATCTATCCCAGACCTAACACCTCTCCTCAGGTACATGCTTCCCACCCTATGTCTATCACTAGTATCACCCTCTCTTCTCCTTTACATTGACATGAGTGGCCATTGTTTTGTATTCTTGGCTATTCCTTCTTACAGTTCAATAGTATTCCTCTTCCTCCCAAACATCCCCTACCCCTTACGCAATCCAGTGGTTTTTCACATCTTCCCCCCACTTCTGGATGTAAGCCTCCTCCTCAGTCCTTTCTATAGACTCTTGTAGTTTTTTATGTCTTTATACACTTCAAATAGCCGCCATTCCTCTAGTCCAGATACCACATGTCATCATGACCATGTCAAATGGATCTGTTTGAGAGATCAAAGTCCCTTTGTTGCTGGTTGTTGAACTCAGATGAAAGCTTCAATTTTCCCTTGTACTTTCAATACTCTAATCTCTTCATTCTTATGCGTAAAAGAGGTGGAGATGTATTTTGACGTATGTGATGTTTAACAATATCACCATCAACACAATACTCCCCTGATTGGTCAACCCTGAACATGGTTTCTTTCCTATTAACTGAAGGTCACGCTCTCCATTCAGGCTGACCATAGGTGTGCAATGTGATTGGCCACTGATATCTTTTACTTGTATCAATCACTATTTCATACTTGTGGGTGGAGCTTCTTACTTAAGTAATTGACATGTGTCCAGAAGTTCGTCAGTCATACAGCCTATATTTGAGATAGAGCTCCTGTGTGTTTTTGTATCTCTTTATAAGAAATATATGGAGTGTGTGTTAAACTCGAAAAGGAACTATCACTTTCACCCCTTTAGAATAATAGACTTTCTCTGCTTGGTGTGGCATGAGTTGATCAGTATAATTGGTCAGAACAGAGGCATTCCTAAAACCCGTCCTCAAGTGCACTGCAGTGCAGTTATACGCGACCCGCCACTAACGCTTTGTCTCGCTGGAAGACCGGGAGTGAAATTTGGCAACAGGAGCTTTCAGAAAATTGGTCCCATAGTTTAGAAGGCTTTGCCAAAGTCTGTGAGGTCTGCAAACAGCATCTAAACCTTTGAAATATGTCTAAAATCCTATCTCTTCACAAAATATCTCTCAGAACAATAAGTCGAATAATATGTACATGTTTTATTGACCATGTTTTTATAAGTAATGCCATTGTCATATCTTGTATACTTTTAATGTTTTGCGAAATGATTAAAATTATAATGAATATTGACTAGCGTACATGTGAAAGTGAGAATGGAACCAACAATATTATAAAGTGTCCTGAGGGAATGCGCTATAGAAATGAAGCTATTACTATTATTATTATTATTATTATTAATATTATTATTATTATTATTATTATTATTATTATTATTATTATTATTACATGCATACAGGCGTTCCTTGTATATATTTTTTTTCTCTCGGATGGAGTCAAATATTTGTAAAACTGATTGGTTGTTTGTGTAACACAAGAGGCTTTTTGTTATGAAAACAAATTCAGAAACGTACCTGCGTGTTCACGTGAAGATTTTGATGAAAGCAAAGGCTATATCTTGGGATTTTCGTCACCTCTCATGAGTCGATACTATAAATGATGTACCTGTCGAAATGTGCACAGCATTTTGAGATCTTACTTAGGTCTCACTTGTATACTGAACATAATCCAATGTTGATTCATAAACAAAATATTTTCCTGCTCCTTCTTCACCTTTTAATTTGTGATTGAATGATATGTCCGTGGGTAGGTGAAAAGATTTGCCACATCTTTATCATGTTCTCTTATCTTATCAAATGATGCTTTCAGTTTTAACTAAGGACAAGACTATAGAATCTAGCATTGTGTTTTATATACCGTAGGTTAAAAAATTGTCACCTCGGAAAAGAATTAGAAATGTATCATACATTAACTAAATTATCTATTCCCTTTTCTTATTTTTATCTTTTTGTAAATGTATTTTTTTCTTCAGGAAAGCAAATGTATCAGGAAGCATCCGCCTACATTCAGGCCCAGTTTGAATCTAAAAACAAAAAGTGGAATCAAGGAAATCTACTGCCATCAAACATGTGCTACAGACACCAACAATATCCAGTTTGTATTTGACGCAGTCACGGATGTCATCATAGCAAACAACCTTACGTGGCTGTGGCTTATACTAAAGTAAAAAAAAAGAAAAAAGAAAAAAACCCAGCAAACATGATACAAACATTTTTTTTCTCCCATAAAATTCATTGGCATTTCATTTTCAAGCTCTATAATTATTTTCCTTTAAATAATTTCTCGAGTACACTGGAGGGATTGTTCTATGGAGCTTCAAGTCACCTCAGAGCAAAAGAAAGGACAGGCTATACATAGATATAATATATATATATATATATATAAATACGTATATTATAAACCTTGGTATATGTGTGTCACTGTCAGCCTCAAGCAGGCACTATTGATACACAGTTTGACCTGAAATGTTCAAGTATGAGTGTGTTGTTTTCTTAGATGCATTCAATGCAGAACAGCTCATTTACTTTGGAGTGTTTAAAAAAAAAAAAAAAGATTTGAAAAGAAGAAAAAAAAAATGTAATGTTCATGTTTTTAAAAAGCCTGAGAAAGTCAACTGCCACTTAAACTGAAATAAAAATGCATAAAAACAAACAAAAAATACACTAAAAGATGCCTGAAACAAAATGAAACAAAAACACTAAACATGCAAAAATTGTAAAAAGTTAATTTGCTAGTAATAGTTTCCTTTGCCCCCAAGTTGAGGCCTGTAGACAGCGGGGAGAGAGGATGTGAGCTTTAGGAACTGTCTCTGAGACATGTTCATGATGTTGGCTGGTTGTTTTGTTTGATTTCTTTTCAGTGATTTGAATTGGAATTTGGTGTAGGAATAACTTTTTTGGACAGTTTCTAGCTTCGTACAACTAATCAGTTTTGTGTTTGTCTTTGGAACACTCCACTCCTCTCTTTATTTGGATAGAAAAAAATAATCCCAGGTTCTGTCTCAGGAGTGAGACTGTTGCAATAATAATAATAACAACAACAAAACAGTACAATGAAGGAGGTGGTTTTCTTTCCAGCAGACTACACCGACTGTGCTAGATAATAACAGTCAAGTCTCAAATGCCTGGTGTTATCAAAGAAGATGACATACATAATGATCCACCAGATTTATTGTGAAGTGCTTGTATCTTTAGTTCACTCAAGCAGGCAAAAAGACGTGCAACAGGTTTTTGTTTGTTGTTTCTTTTTTCTTTTCTTTTTTTCTTTTTCTTCGTTTTTTTTTCCTTTTTACCTAATAGAATGAAAGATGGTGGTTGAGAGATGCGTGGGCGGGTCTCCTTCTCTCCTTGCATTGTATCGAGTGGTCACTTACTGTCTTTTAGCACTTAATAACCATCATGGGCTTATGTGCTTCACTTTTTATTGAAGGGGAGAAAGAAAGAAAAAACCACAACTGGTAACAGAGAGAAATAGACCTTGAAGGAAATAGTATAGGCTTTATGGATTAGCCCCGGTTATTTTGGGGAAATGCATGGACGTCAAAATCATGAAAAAGACTGAGGTAAAGGCTTGCTTCTTCATAGATGTTTAAAGTGTCGGCATATTTGTTTCCCTTCTGCACTTGCTCATCACTATTGCAAAAGATGTTTTGTTGCAGTTTGAATTAAATACATTTTGTTGGCTGCTTTTTCTTTGTCTTTTTTGCCTCTTGGTTTGTTCTGATTTTTTTATTTTTTTTCTTTTAAATTGACGTCATTAATAGTGAAGTATTAGATCTGAAACGCACATGGTAGTAAATAAGACATTGTTCATTCACATTACGTTTCAAGCCTTTCTTTCACAACCCAAGGGGAATGGGTTTGTTGCTATATTGAGTATTTTCCTTTCTTCCTCTTCCTCTTTTTTCTTTTTTTCTTTTTTACTTCTTTCTTACTTTCTTTTTTTCTCTTTTAGAATGTTTCTATTTTATATTTTTGATCTCATTAGTGTTTTGTGGCCCGTTTTTGTTTTAAGATTGTCTTGAGAAGGCAGGCGTGATTTGGGATCTTTTCCAAATCTCCCATGTTTTTATCTGCAAGGTAATCAGGATAGAAGATTTAAATTTATTATTAAGTAATTTTTCTTCACTGTCCTCATAGCCTTGTCTAGTTTGATTCAGAAGTGTCATATTTTGAGAGTGTGTTTGATTTTGCATATCTATTTTTTTAGTGTCTTCTTTTATTATTAGCTATGTTTTGATGTTTTAGGTTTTCCTCTCTTTTGTTTTGTTTTGTTTTTTGTTTTTTTGCTGTAAGCACGCTTTTGCATTAGATAGTAGTGTATGCTTTTCCACGAAAGAACTTTTAGACATGAATTTACTTGCATAAAAAATGCTCCCATAGTTTTCTCTGCAAGTGATTATTATAAAACTGAGGTCGAGAAAGATGATTAACACAAGTTTGTTTAACTGAAATTTTATTTAGAGTTTTAGATTTTACGGTAAATTTTCTTAAAGGAACTTTAACGGTTTAATTTTGTTTTTTGTTCTTATTTTTATTTTGAAAGAGTCAGGAGTTTAAATGAGACATATTCCTAATTTACAGCGGTTTTCCTTTCTTCCTAAGCAGAAAGAAAACTTCTGTCGATTTTTGTCTCTATATCACTGATTGTTTCAGCCATCTTCTGAAAGATACACCTGTAAGCACTACAGAGGGGAGGACCAAAGTTTGTTTTAAGGTGTAGTAAGAAATCTATGAACATGAAATGCATTGTCAAGGGACAAACATCTCCAAAAATACACTGTGATGTTGGTGTTAACTTCTACCAAACAATGAAAGGATTACACACAGGGTGAAAGGCATCCATTTCTAATGTTTGGGGTTGGGTTTTTTTAAATTTTACTATTTGGGACCGTCGTTGGCAGCGAAAGAACAAATATTTGTTCCCCCCTTTTGAGTAAAGAACATCTAAGTATGACAGTTTTTTTGCTTGTAGGCAATTTTTGACTTAATGAAAAGGCAGCCTTTTTCTTATAAATTTTGGTAGGCCCTTAAAGTGTTTCATGGTAAAAGATTAGTAAAAACGCAGATGGACACAAAAATGTTAAACCCGATGAGTGACTCTTACAGTCAGCCCTTATCGTAGTTTCAACTTAGTCAATCAGAAATGTATAGCACTTTATTTTCAATCTTTGCTCATGTTTCAGTGATGCGTGTTGCACATCTTTTATTGTTGCACAGTGCACACCTGTATGGCCATTTAAATACAAAAGCAGATGTTGCATTTCTGAGAAAAGAGTTTTTAATGGACTGAATGGGTATATAATATATATATAGTATGTATTGCCGCCAGTATGAAATGGTGTGTCTGGTCATGAAAAGTGTATGACACGAATGTATGTGAATCATGTCTGATAAAAGCTTTGTTTTCAATGTTGCTAAATGTGTATGTGGATATTTTTGTTTGATTACGTACGTTTCTTAGAATGCAAGATTATTTTTACCATGTTTCAATATGTACATTACTACCATCATACATTACTCGTTATTGTCTTGTTATTATTTACATAATGCTATTTCTAAGATTATCACTTCATTGGCTTGTCATATTATATACTTGTGTGTTTTGGTTGTACAATTTTGTTGAGTTGAGTTTGTTTTTTCTGTCTCTGTTTCTCTCTCTGTCTCTCTCCGTGTCCTTGTCTCTCTGTCTCTGTCCCTGCCTCTCTGTCTCTGTCTGTCTGTCAGTCTCTCTCTCTCTCTAACTCTAGCTCTATCTATTTATCCATCTATCTATCTATCTATCTATCTGTCTATCTATCTATCTATCTATCTATCTATCTATCTATCTATCTATCTCTTATCTCTCTTCTCTCTCTCTCTATCTATCTATCTATATATCTTTCTTTCTGTTTATATATCTGTCCATCTATCTCTCTCTCTCTCTCTCTCTCTCTCTCTCTCTCTCTCTCTCTCTCTCTCTCCTCTCTCTCTCTCTCTCTCTCTCTCTCTCTCTCTCTCTCTCTCTCTCTCTCTCTCTCTCTCTCTCTCTCTCTCTCTCTCTCTCTCTCTCTCTCTCTCTCTCTCTCTCTCTCTCTCTCTCTCTCTCTCTCTCTCTTCTCTCTCTCTCTCTCTCTCTCTTCTCTCTCTCTCTCTCTCTCTCTCTCTCTCTCTCTCTCTCTCTCTCTCTCTCTTCTCTCTCTTCTCTTCTCTCTCTCTCTCTCTCTCTCTCTCTCTCTCTCCTCTCTCTCTCTCTCTCCTCTCTCTCTCTCTCTCTCTCTCTCTCTCTCTCTCTCTCTCTCTCTCTCTCTCTCTCTCTCTCTCACTCTCTCTCTCTCTCTCTCTCTCTCTCTTTTTCTCTCTCTTTCTTTCTTTCTTTCTTCTTTCTCTCTCTCCATTCTGTGTGAATCTCAGTCTCTCACTCATCATCTACTTGCCAGTCAGTTCTGTTTTACCTGGTGTGAATTACTTTGGTGGCCAATGTGAACTTGGATCTCCTGGCAAAGCTTTGGGGGAGGCACCACATGCAAGTGGTTTGCCTGGCAAGGAAACAGCGTGAAATAAACAGGGTTGGGTCGGTGATAAAAAAGAAAAGAAAAAAAGAAAAAAGGGAAATACAGGGCAAGTTAAAAAGACACCTGTTGGTAATGCTAGCTCATAAATATATATATATATACATATATATATATATATATAAATATACTTTAGTCATGTATACCTTTCATGATTGCCATTCAATTCAATTTTCAATGCTTGGTTGCTTTTGACATTTGAACCTGCGGTATGCTTGCCATGGAGGATCTCTACTTCTGTCGTAAAAATTTTTAACATATTATGATATATTCTTTATGGATTTGTAAAAGTTTATCCAAATTACCGTCTTTATCTGGATATGAATGATCCATCACGATCAGTTTCTTATTTGTTGATTGGATATGGATATGACTCTTATGAGTCTGGAGTATGGTGCAATTTAGATGTCAACCCACTCACTGTCTCTTTTTTTTATTCATACATTGGACCCCCTTTAGTCATGAAGGCTAGCCACTACCCTTGCAGCAACCAGCTGTTGAGAATTCTGTGTGTATCACCCCCTTTCCCCTCTCCAGTGGTGCGACTAGCTGGGGGAGGTGTAAGACAGTGAAAGCGTAAACTTTTGGACCTTCTTCTTCTTGTTGTTTCTTTCATTATAGATCAGGTTCAGTGTTGGCCTTCTACCTTCACCTTAGATTGATGTCATTTGTCACCAAGGTTTTTTCTCCCCAGTTGGTTTTGTATCTGCACGTATAAATAAACACACAGTTATAGCTAATAGAGTAAGTACTACTAGTCCTATCACAGATGTGGCATCCTCCACTCTTTGTATTTACTCATAAAGCTTTTTAAACTCAGCATCTCTTTTTCTGGTCTTTCATTGGTTGTTTGAGTGGGGATTTTTTTTGGGGGGTTTCTTCTTTTCTTTTTGTTTAGATTTGCTAAATGAGGAAAAAGAATAAATCAAATGGAACTAGATTAAATTACATAGATCCAGGTAAGAATACATTAATGAATTTCAGAATATCTTCACCATTGCAATTTTTTATTCTTTAATTTTCTTTATTTGAATGTAAGTTTCTCTTGTAGGTTTAAAGCTAGATTTTCCCAGGTCAAATTACCATGTGCATTTAAATTTAGAATACAGTCCATACAACTCAGACAACAGTACAATGTTGTTGTTTATGGGATTGTTTTTGTATGTTTTGCTTTTTTTATGACCGGGCTTCGATCACAATCTAAATATGTGCATAATAAATCTCTTTTACAATCAATATTATTTTCATTACACATAGCTTTACAAAGGTGGTAGGAAAGAAGGATCTCGATATTCTTCCTTCTTCTATTTCACCAATTTTTAGTAGTCTTGCATTTCACAGGTGTGTCAATGGACTTTTACCATGTCAATATGCTATCACCCGAGATTAAGAATAAGTCATTTTTACATTTTATGATTTATTGTGTCTAGTCTCCACAAATTGTCGACAAAAATAAGACTTTTTCTTTGCCTTTAAAGGTATGATATCGTCTTGAGTCTGATTTGTTAGTATTATACAATGGAACTAAAAATATTTATTTGTGCAATATGATTATCTTGCCATTCATCTTTTCAAGGTTTCTTTGCAAAAACAATTTTTAATTTTTTTACCTTGGGATGAAATTCCAAAGGAATTTACGTTTAATGTTTACGTTGCTATCTGTTGTTTTTTTTTTTTTTTTGAGTCAGCATTTTGTTCTCTTTTAAGTGTTGTCTATCATCGAAAATTTCAGTTGAATTGAGTCCACACACATACATAAAAATGACTCGAGGATGGTGATCTTTTGTTTGAGTTAATTTTCCGACTAGTTGTCCTGGGATGTGCTCCAGTTCTGTAGTAGCGTCTTTGCAAAAAGGGGATGGCGTCTTATTCCTTGGACCGGAGGTTAGTGCTTGCAGGCAATGCCTAATCTCACATGAAAGTAGCTCTGCTACCTTCCTTTGCTGATTTCAACTTCAACAATTTCATCAACAACTTGCATGCAAGTGGTTGTCACAATAATATGTAAACAAATTCACTTCTAGATTATTATTATTATTATAAGAACATCTCTTTACTGAAGACGTTTTGCACCAGGAGATGGAAAACTTATTGTACCTTGTTTGACGGTGTGTCAGTTTCTTCTCATTTGGTGGGACAACACTCCCTTAAAATTAGGTTGTGCGATTTTGAGGTGTTTTTTTATCTTTATGTTCCAAATTGGAATAACTGGATTTAAATTAAAAATCATTTGCATTGACACTCAGTAATTGAGTCAATCAGTTTTGTATGAGGAAGAAGAATAAAAAGAAACCATGCATTTAGCATATCTAAATTACGAAGAATAGACATGTTTCATATCTGATAGAATGTCAAGTAATTTATTCTGGAGTTTCTGTCTCTTATACGATGAAATTACACAATGTCAAATTGTTTTCAATGGCTTTAATTTTTCTAAACTTTTGCATTTTTTATAAAGCCTTTTTTTCTTTTTTCCTGTGAAGCTGTGCGTAAGCTAGAATTAACATTCTCAGTATTATTTTCAGTCTATCTGAATCTTGTTTATCATGCCTCCTTTGTTTTGGCTTTACTTCAAGAAATTCATTTGGTTTTCTGTCTTCCCCTTTTGGGTCCAATTTTTTTCAGCCGTGAGAGGCACTGTTTTTGTTTTTAGAATGTTTATTTTTTACAAGGCATGGATGATTTTGTCAGAATAATATTATTTACTCTCAAGATAAAACTCACTGATGCATAAAGGTAGAATAAATGAGGCTTTCTCTCTGTGTGCCATTGATTTTGATGCTTCGGACACATCTTGTCTCCTGAGTGCATGGTATGGTTTTTGTTAGTTTTTAGGCTGGGGTTTTTAGGTTGTTTTTTTTTTAAGTCTGTCGTTTTTATTTAGTGTTATTGAGTGTGACGGGTTGGAGGAAAAGCTAGAGGGGTTGAGGTGGGTGAGGTTTTCGGGCCAAATTTGTTACACATCGCCATTTTCAAACGAGTCTCATCTCAGCCATTGGCTCCTCTGTCTCTTTAAAACAAGCCAACCATGCTCAAACGTATTCCTATTTGCTAGGTGTCACACAAGTTTCATTTCCTTTCTTTTGTCTTTCCCCCCCCCTCGTTTATTTTCATTGTAACCAAGACGGCTATCACGTATGTTTTATAGAAAGGGGGAAGGTGATGTGAATCTTTCCTCTGCTGATGTGTGTTACTTGCAAAAGTAGAGAAAATATGAAAAAGAAGAGCAATCTGGTTTGACAATAGTGAAACGATTGGAAGGTCCAGAAACAAACCTCTACTTGTAAAAATAAAAAGGATTTTGTTGAAAATGTTTTGATCCCCAACTATCTCTGATAACTTGTTTGCACGGATTTGTTGTGATTTGCACAGCCATGTTACAAATTAGTTTTTTGTCTGTTCTCCGATAGAGCCTGTCATAACATCTCATGACTGTTTGAATTGAAAGTTGAAACACTTTGTATGTTGTGCTGTTATAACTCTTGAGGCATTTATAAATTTGAAGTATCTAAAACAAAGACTTTCAATTGAAACTAGTCTATGGACATATAGATTCCTTTGCTTAAAGTTACAACAGGTCGTTAAGGTATTTGAATTTTTAGAAATTCATTCTACCTTATTTTTAAATGGGATAGATAGGTAACACAATTTTCTAACCAGATGCTTTTATCAGTCAATTCTAAGAATTTTTGATAGAGTTTAGCAAGTCAGTCATTGAACAATTTTGTAGCAGTCAAATAGACAATGTGTGAATCATTACTTTAAAAAAATTTTCCCACCCAGTCAACATTGAAAATTGTTATGAGAGAATCTTGAGTTGAGATTACCCATTGCAGCAGCCATGGCTCATAGATTTTAGCTTATCCAAAATTACATAATTTTACATGATTCTGAAAGATTTTATCATGTGATTTAAAAATTTTTCCTGTGACTTTTCATTGATGTTAAAAAACAATCAATTAGTTATATATGTCACTTCAAGTTAGGAATGACTCTTTATATATTTTGACACTATGAATTTAGAAGAAAAAAGACAGAAATTAAATGAAAGCAAGAAATGATGTAATGAAGAAGAAAAAAAACCCAAGCAAATATAGACAAACTATCACAATAATGCCTTTTCCCCTGAGACAGAACTGAAAACTTTGAGATTATGAGTAACAATATGAAAGGGTAAAGCATCAGAGAGAATGTAGAACACAGGCTTGTACAAGAATATGAGAGAAAAAAAACCTTGGTATGGAAAAGCCTTCTTTTTGTTATTGTTCTTGTTCTCCTTGATCTTTTTTCTTTCTTTTTTTTTTTGGTCTCATAATTTATAAGTCGGTAGCTGGAGACAGAATGAATGAGCAGAATATCGGTCACTTTTCTTTGGGTTTATGTCGTTTGTTTGTTGTTGGATTTCTTTTTTCAACTGATGGTTGTCTGAGAGCTCATAGGTAAAAACTAAATGATTTCCTACTCCATGCATTTTTTAAACTTCTTCATGCTATATTTCACAATTTTTAATTGTAAGTTATCATCATCTATAATTATCAGCCTTTCGGAGTCAACATGAGCATTACCATTCATAATTCCATTGGCCACTTTTGTGTAGATGGATTCATTTCAGTTTTGATCCAAGTAAATAGAGCTCATACACTAAATGTATGTAAATCTGTGTGGTGAATGTTTGATATATATGGCATGCGTGTGCTGAGTGGTTGAGAATGATACTACGGTATGTATATCAGTAATTGCAATTCTTTTATCATGTAAGTCTAGTACGATTTGTTAAAACGAGTCTTATGTGTTACAAGGATTGCACCAATGATATATTTATATTTAAATATCACACATACACACATGTATATTATTATATTCAAATTCCCCCTTCACTCCCCCTTTTTCTGTCTTTTTCTTTCTTCTCTTTCTATCTCTTTTCATTTTAGTTTTTTTTTTTTAACCCCCTCAACTTCCCCCTTTTTCTTTACTACACTATGTAATTTCATGCTGTCTGTGACAAACTCTTGTTCTCTCTGTGAGGAAAGGTGATGTGCTCACTAATTCTGTGCTTGCTTGTGGATTTTGAAAATTATCAAAGAAAGTGGCAACTTTCATTGCATGTAAAATAAACTATGTCTGTGTTTTGTATTGGTTCTGTTGAACTTGGATAAGAATGTGTTTTTGAATGCTTACTTTGCACTTCATCCCACTTTCATTTCTTCTTCTTCTCTCTTTCTCTCTCTCTCCGTCTCTGTCTTAGTCTCTGTCTGTCTGCTCTCCATGTCTTTGTCACTTTCTCTGCTTTTCTTCTCATCCCATCTCTCTGTCTTTCCTTTTCCTCCCCCTTTCTCTCGTCATGCCATCGTCAATTCTTCTCCCTTCTCCTTCACTCAACCCATATTCACATATCCTGTACTAGTCATACAATATGTACTTGATATTTCTTCATTGACTACTTCATGTTTGGTGTCTGCCTAGATTGTAATTTTTAACAAACTTTCTAGATCCTTCCCAGAAGTGTACAGGGCATGATGCCTGTCACTGGGCAAATATGTGTCCATGTTGACCTTGACCTTGAACAAGAAGACAATTACCATCACAATGACATTTTTTAACCTTTTTTTCTCTCTTGTAAATTACTTTGGGACTTGTCTTTGGTTCTTCATTTTCTTTCCATCTTTTTTTTTTTTTTTTTTTGTGGCTCTTCTTTTTATCAGTATGATGATGATGATTTTGATGGTAATGATGATTTAAATGGACTCACGTATAGTCATCCTTCTTCCTCTCTTGGATTTTGTTATAACTTCCTCTACTACTACTACTTCTACTATGTCTACTTCTACTACTACTACTACTACTACTACTACTACTACTACTACTACTACTACTACTACTACTACTACTACTAATTCTACTACTATTACTACTACTACTAATACTACTTCTACTTCTACTGGTACTAGTACGACTACTAATTCTTTTACTACTGCTCCTTCTACTTCTTCACTTGTTTTTATGAGTTTTCATGGGAAGGGTACACGACACTACTTCTACACTTATTATTATTAATATTATTATTATTACTATTATTATTATTATTATTATTATTATTATTATTATTATCATTAATTCAATATATGGTAAGGAAACCTTATTTTCCAGCCTATTTTTCAGTGCATTTGTTCTTTATGTGTAGATGTTCTATTTTCAAATCACTCCTGCCTGCTACACACATCCAGAGACCAGCAGAAACACGCCATCTCAAGTGTATTTTCCCCTCTTGGAAATGGCTAGGGTTACTTCGGTACATCATTCTTCTGCCATGTCCTGAAATAACTCCAGCTATCCCCAAATGCTCTCTGCCTGCCCATGGCATTCCCTGAATTCCTTCCCTCCTCCTCCCACCTCATCCCCTCCCAATACCCATCCCCTGCTCCCTCCCTCCCTCCCCCACACCTTATTCTGCCCACCTCATTCTTCCCCCTCACCCCCACCCCACCTCCACCCCTCCTCCCCAAACCCTCCAAAACATGTGTGTCACTGCGACCTCTGGACACCACATCACTATGATGTCTATTACTACTCTACTTCTACTGTACCTCGGATAACATTCTGTATCATCTTCAGCAGGAATAAAACTCTCAAACTTTCACAGCTTACTGCCTGGACTTTGGTTTCTGATTTTCTTATTCATTGTATGTTTGTTTGAGTGTCTGTCTAATAATGTGCTAAGCAAATTGGTTTTTGTTTCAATGATTTGTTTAGCTAATGCAGCGTAGTCAATTTGATTTCATCTTTGGTTTGATTTGGAAAGTAAAAATAAGCCCCCATACTTAGAGTTGAGCATAGGATGATTGCAGTAGAGTCCTAAATTTCTTGGGTATACTTTCATCAGGTAATTTAGTCCTGCTATCCATGATGCTAACTTTATTTTTGCTGATTCTAAACAGGCTTAGCTACCCATGTTTTGCTTTGATGTGACAGTTGATGTCCAGGTGGGCTGATTCTAAACAGACCTGTGACTACCCATGCTCCTACTCTGGGTTGACACTGACAAATTGACTGATTCTAAACAGACCTAGCTACCCATGTTGTGCTCCCAGGATTCTAAACAGACCTGACATGTACGTGCTCTGCTCAGGTAGACACTGACAGGTGGGCTGGTTCTAAACAGATCTACCTACCCATGTCCTACTCTGGGTAGACACTGACAGGTGGGCTGATTCCAAAAAGACCTGGCTACCCATGTCACACTCTAGTAGACTCTGACAGGTGTGATAATTCTAAACAGACCTAGCTACCCATGTCCTACTTTTGTTGACACTGACAAATTGACTGATTCTAAACAGACCTAGCTACCCATGTTGTACTCTGGGTTTACATTGATAGGTGGACTGATTCTAAACAGACCTAGCTACCCATGTCGTGCTCGAGGTAGACACTGACAGGTGGGCTGGTTCTAAACAGATCTACCTACCCATGTCCTACTCTGGGTTGACATTGACAGGTGGGCTGGCTCCAAACAGACCTGGATACCCATGTCCTACTCTGGGTAGACACTGACAGGTGGGCTGGTTCTAAACAGACCTACCTACCCATGTCCTACTCTGGGTTGACTTTGACAGGTGGGCTGGTTCTAAACAGACCTAGCTACCCATGTCCTACTCTGGGTTTACTTTGATAGGTGGGCTGGTTCTAAACAGACCTAGCTACCCATGTCCTACTCTGGGTTTACATTGAGGTGGGCTGGTTCTAGACACATGTCCTACTCAAGTGGGCTGGTTCTAAACAGACCTACCTACCCATGTCCTGCTTTGGGTTGACATTGACAGGTGGGCTGGTTCCAAACAGACCTAACTACCCATGTCCTACTCTTGGTTGACACTGACAGGTGGGCTGGTTCTAAACAGACCTAGCTACCCATGTCCTACTCTGGGTTGACACATGACAAATGGGCTGATTCTAAACAGACCTACCTACCCATGTCCTAAATTGGTTGACATTGACAGGTGGGCTGGTTCCAAACAGACCTAGCTACCCATGTCCTACTCTGGGTTTTGACATTGATAGGTGGGCTGGTTCTAAACAGACCTACCTACCCATGTCCTACTCTGGGTTTACATTGATAGGTGGGCTGGTTCTAAACAGACCTACCTACCCATGTCCTACTTTGGGTTGACATTGACAGGTGGGCTGGTTCTAAACAGACCTACCTACCCATGTCTTGCTCTGGGTTGACACTGACAGGTGGGCTGGTTCTAAACAGACCTAGCTACCCATGTCCTACTTTGAGGTTGACACTGACAAATGGGCTTGTTCTAAACAGACCTAGCTACCCATGTCTCTGGGTTGACACTGACAGGTGGGCTGGTTCTAAACAGCTCCCTACCCATGGCTCTGGGGCTAACAGGTTGACTGATTCTAAACAGACCTAGCTACCCATGTCGTGCTCGAGGTAGACACTGACAGGTGGGCTGGTTCTAAACAGACCTACCTACCCATGTATTGCTCTGGGTATACACTGACAGGTGGGCTGGTTCTAAACAGACCTACCTACCCATGTCCTACTCTGGGTTGACTTTGATAGGTGGGCTGGTTCTAAACAGACCTACCTACCCATGTATTACTCTGGGTATACACTGACAGGTGGACTGGTTCTAATCAGACCTACCTACCCATGTCCTACTCTGGGTTGACACTGACAGGTGGGCTGAGTTCTAAACAGACATCCCTACCCATGTCCGACTCTGGGTATGACACTGACAGGTGGGCTGGTTCTAAACAGACATCCCTACCCATGTCTTGCTCTGGGTATACACTAACAGGTGGGCTGGTTCTAAACAGACCTTGCTACCCATGTCGTGCTCGAGGTAGACACTGACAGGTGGGCTGGTTCTAAACAGACCTACCTACCCATGTATTGCTCTGGGTATGACACTGACAGGTGGGCTGGTTCTAAACAGACCTAACTTCCCATGTCCTACTCTGGGTAGACAATGACAGGTGGGCTGGTTCTAAACAGACCTAGCTACCGATGACGTACTCTGGGTTGATAATGACAGCTGGGATGGTTCTAATCAGACCTAGCTACCCATGTTTTTTTCCAGGTTGACAGTGGCAGGTGGGTTGCTTCTAAACAGACCTAGCTACCCATCTCCGACTCTGGGTTGACACTGACAGGTGGGATGATTCTAAACAAACATGGCTAACCATGTCTTGCTTTGGTAGACACTGACAGGTGGGCTGATTCTAAACAAACATGGCTAACCATGTCTTGCTTTGGTAGACACTGACAGGTGGGATGCTTCTAAACAAACATGGCTACCCATGTCTTGCTTTGGGTAGACACTGACAGGTGGGCTGATTCTAAACAAACATGGCTAACCATGTCTTGCTCTGGGTAGACACTGGCAGGTGGGATGCTGGTCTGGGTAGACACTGACAGACCTAGCTACCCATGTCGTGCTCTTGGTTGACATTGGCAGGTGGGATGCTTCTAAACAGACCTAGCTACCCATGTCGTGCTCTTGGTTGACATTGGCAGGTGGGATGCTCCTAAACAGACTTAGCTACCCATGTCGTAATCTTGGTTGACATTGGCAGGTGGGATGCTTCTAAACAGACCTAGCTACCCATGTGCTCTTTCTTGCCTGGCAGGGTGGGATGCTTCTGACATTGGACATTGGCAGGTGGGATGCTTCTAAACAGACCTAGCTACCCATGTCGTGCTCTTGGTTGACATTGGCATGTGGGATGCTTCTAAACAGACCTAGCTACCCATGTCGTGCTCTTGATTGACATTGGCAGGTGGGATGCTTCTAAACAGACCTAGCTACCCATAAACACGCATGTGGGATCGTGCTCTGGGTAAACACGACATGTGGGATGCTTCTAAACAGACCTAGCTACCCATGTCGTGCTCCTCGGTTGACATTATGTGTGCTGATTCTAAACAGACCTAGCTACCCATGTCTTGCTCTAGGTTAACAGGTGTGCTGATTCTAAACAGACTTAGCTATTCACGTCCTGATCTAGGTTAACAAGTAGGCTGATTTCAAACAGACCTAGCTACCCATGTCCTACGCTGGGTTGACTTTGTGAGGAAGGCTGATTCTAAACAGATTTAGATGTACATGTACATTGCTCTTGGATTAACATTAATTACAGGACATTTGACAAACATTTGCTCAATTACAAACATTTGACACAGGAGTGGTTTTGTATAATTGAAATTTACCCCGTCCACCATTTAGGTGATCTCTCTCAGGGTGAA